>OY720455.1:49886264-50063764 GCA_963082715.1 Harpalus rubripes
TATTTATCGGTTTATTTGTCAAATTAGATTAATTTATTTTGATTAGGTATTATCTCTAATTTCTGTTTCAGTGAACAATTATCTATTAATTTAAATTGATAATTGTTCATTTGAACTGAATTTACAAATAATATTAAAAATGAACTCACCTAACTTGACAGATAAACCGTTAGACATTTGTTAATTTTTATCTCAATTCCATGGCTATTGCTATTTTGCAGGTGATTTTCTACATTTTCATAGCTAATATCTGCCCTTACAAAGCAAGCAAAATTAATTTTGCTTATTTATTCAGATGTACAATTTTATGCTGTACAACTTTTATTTGAAGCTTTTTTAACTAAAATAATTGGAGAAGCAGGAAATTACGAAAATAATAATAAATAGCATTCTTTTTTGGGATGACTCTATTGTTGAATAAATAAAGTTAGTTCATGAACTGTAAAAGCTTCAGCCATTAGCACTGGAAATAAATTGAAACAAATATATGAAGGTACCTACATAATTAAACTTAAAGGCATACCTACGAACTTCACCATCGAGAAGCTCACAATTTAAGAAGATATTTATTGTTGTAATAATTAAAGACCTTTAATATATCTATCTGTTTCTTCCCTGTGGAATAATGATCGGAATCTGTCTAATTGCAAACATATCAGAAATGAATGCATGGTCGAAAGGAACGCTAGAAATGCATTTGATTACGGCAGGTTCGGCGCTGTAGCTGGTCTGCTCTGCAGGCTACCCCTGTATTATTGAACATAGGGGTAGTTCTTGGTCTTGGCCATTTTAGTGGTGCATATGTTATTGTTAACGCATGGCTTAGCTTTGAACTGCAGGAATTCTTTTGAGGAGAATTTCTGTAGGATTTTATTGATTTAAAATATATTTAACTAGAACCAAAATTCGGGGGAGTTTACATGTGAATGGTCTTGAGAAATCGTACATTTTAAAACCGCAAAAATATATTTTTTTTGTAAAAACTATACACTTTTTCCATTTATGTTTCAAATATGATCAAATTTATTTTAGAAAGTACTAGTTGTAATTCAAAATATTCAATTTTAATTCAGTAATCGTTAACTAATTTAGTGTACCTACCTATCGATTGTAATGATTGTTAATAAAATTTAAATTTATTACTAACCTTAAAATTAAGTGAAAATAAAAACTATACATACTCGTATAAGATAAAGAGGCACCGGTATTTGACAATTTAAGAAATAAAAATGTGTAATATTGTTGTTTAAAAATTTAGTTTATTGTTTAGAAAAATACAGGTAATTATTCGCATGGATTGATGTCTTATAAATAATTAGCATATAAAAATTAAATGTAATTATCTTATAAAAAAATTATCTCAAAATGAGATAATGAAATGAATTTGCCAATGTTATCAAATTTTTAGTAGTTGACACATAATAATAATACGTTTATTAGATTCTGTAGACACAATAATTACAGAAGTATAGAACAAGTAACAAAATTTAAACCATATCTGTTTGTTGAGTTTTTAGTGATATTTAATCTAGATTTTGGGATATAAAAATTACTCTTAAAACAAAAGAAAAGTATTTATCTACCTACATAAAGTTAAAGTGCTCGAACAATTTTGTGATTTAATTTAAGGTATTAAAATTGTTTCATTGCATGCTATGTTTAATTTTGTATGGAATTTTATTAATACATATTTTGAAAATAAATGCTCGTCATTTTTGAAACGGATAATGAAAAACTATATTTTGGTATCGTTGTGAAGCTAATTTTATTTACATTCTGGAAAAAAATATAAAAATACCGATTCCCTATGCTGGATTCAAACTTGTACCAATTTCCGCTAAACCCAGAAGTGATACAAAATTCTTACTATGATTATCTTATGAGCCCCTTTGTCTAGTTTAAGTTTGCTTATTAATATTTTTAGTATCTCTCAAAATAAAAGAAATATTCTTGGTGCCGGACTTACGCCAAACACCCTGTATACGTAATATTACGCATTTTTATTGACAAAATAAATTATAAAAACGTAAGAGAAAATTATAAATAATTAACCTGCTAAGCTATGATATAAGGCAGGATGTGATCAATTTGTTATCATAGCCTGCCTGATATGGTTTTCCAGGTTTATTAATTATAATTTTCTCTTAGGTTTTTGTAATTTATTTCTTCAATAACAATTCACTTCAATCACATCGAATTCGTAATTTTACGTAGATTCCAAATATATAAGTTGTCACATTTGAAATATGAAATTAATATCACTTCCGGTTAATGCGGAAGAGTTACCATCATGGCATAGCCAAGTTTACAAATATGTCAAGAAAATTAAAAAATAATTATAAATAAAAATCTGATGTGGCTAACCCAGCACCTCCCGCTATTTAATTTTCATTAATTTAATTATACATACTTACATATTTAGTTATAAGTACTACAAACTGTATTAAAATCAATTCCATATAACTATGGTTCTATTTACTATTTTCTTTTTAAAACGTTACTATTATTAATTTGAAATGATTAGTTCTTTGACAGTGACATTTATGTCAGTTACATACATTTGAGGTATGAACTGTCTAATCAAGTAGTTGTGTTTGTTTAAAGCGCAGGTTCTGTGATTTAAATTGTAAATAATTTTATAAATTTATCCATAAAATATATAGAAAAAGTATTTATGCAAATCTGTAGAAAATTTAATAATCTTTAAATTTATAATAACACAAATCTTGAAAAAATAGCATTTGAAGGTATTTTTCGAAGAAAATCTATTTTGAGCTTCAAATAAAGTGCCATTTCCGGTTATTTGATATACACCAAAATTTAATGGTCTCTTCCCATGTTAAAATAAGGTAGAAATACAAGGTTTCAAAATTTTCTGAATGATAGTATTTGAGTTGGAGTGGAGGATCCACACACACACACACACACACACACACACACACACACACACGCACACACGAACGCACGCACGCACGCACGCACGCACGCACACACACACACAAACAGACACACACACACACACGCACACAGACATCATCGTGGTCATTTACCAAAATCTCGATATGCGATTTTTAGCACGATCCCTATATCTCCCTTACCAAGGATAGCGGAAGGTGAAAAGTTATTTTGAGTGGCCTGTTTTTCAGTGCCACCCTGTATACTCTATTTCAATAGTTATAGTTTTCCTAATTACAATTGACGGTTTCTGCAATTAATATGAGTATTCTGAATCACAGCATTCCCGACAATTTCTGATATAAAATTGACTTTCTTATTTACAAGTAGGTAGTGCTTTCTGGATATTAAAATATATCATCACAACTAATACGGCAGAAAATATGAGCAAAAGTCTGATGATACATTTACAAAAATTAATTATACAACCAAGACTACATATTATTATTAAGTTGCCTTCATCTTCAACAATTTTTCAAACTTAATTAAATTCGGAATTTACGCGTCATGGCTACGATTAATTTTTGGGAGTACTTGTTTATTTAATAAAGATATATCGCCGTAACTTCTAACTACCCTAAAGTTAAGATTAAGTTAACCCCTTATTGCATGACTTTTTTTTTGGTTTTAAAAAAATTAGGACAGGTAAGGAATAACATAAGGATAACTGAAAAATACTTAAAAAAATTTATTGTAATATATGCGTACAAAATTTTCAAAAAAAACATTTTGTGACATATTTGGCACTACATGCAAATATGACATTAAATTATTCAGAATGAAATTTGTAAAAACAATTTCTATCTTTATTTAAACAAAGCTGTAGACCGCATTTCACACATTTAATGTAACTTTTTCCTGGACATCCTGGATATTTACATCTCTGCCTTTCATCACACCATATTGGCAAATGATCTAATCCATCAGTTCGTACTTCTTCCGTAGGAAAATCAGCTGTCGGACCTCTTTTCTTTTTGGCTTTTAGCTCATTTTCTAAAGATCTACTTCGCCGACCTCATCTTCACTGTCTGCATATTCAAATTGACTGTCACATGTGGTTTCTTGTGTGTTTTCCTTTCGTCCTTCATAGTCTTCAGGTTCATTCATATTTTCATCAAAATCGTCATCCGATTGAAATTCTTCATCACTGTTATCGGGAATATCGACTACACATTTGTTTTGTCCGTAAAATAAATTTGGATTCATTTTTCTGGTAACGATAGAACCCGACAAGTAAATCTAAAAAAGATAAAGTGCATTTTTAGTACCTTGTCACGATGCCATGAACGCATATTGTGCCATATAAGTCACAAACAAACTTTCGTTACTAATTACTTATAAATGAAAATAAAATCGTATACTTACTAAAATATAGTCTTCTAGAAGATGAATGTGTGCCGCCACTATTTTTTGAAGTTTTAAAATTCATTAATTTTACAAGTAATAAGCGTCTCAAGATACACAAAATTATAAACAGCTGACATCGTTGGCTCTCATATTATTTTTCGGTTTAGTTCACTATATTTAATAATAGATGTCTCTAGTAACACCAAATACAGTAGGAATGTGCCAGATATGTCCACCCAGGCAGTTTTGGAACAGTTTTAACAATTTTCAGTCAATATTATATTTATGAAATAGGTTTGTGACATATATGTCACAAAATGCAGGAAGGGGTTAATTTGATATTAGGGGTAGTTATTAGATTAAGCACTTTCTTCTTATTGGTGCCATTATCATGAAATATATTCGAGTAGGTTTTATTCTCTGTAATACAGGAAAAGACATTAGGAACTTTACTGCTTTCATAAATTTTTTACAATATTTTTCGGTGCTGATATATGATATTTCACATTGTTAATTTTATACTCATATTCGTCCTTATGAATTTTTTAATAGATTTTTTTATGGTTATGTTTCTTTAACGCTGTAAAAAATATAATTAAAGTATAAAACGCATGTGGTAGATACGTATAAGCTAATGCCATATATGAACAGGGGAATCCGAGTAATTCAAGCAGAAATGTTTAGATTTAATATAAAGTTCAGCTCGTATAATTTTTAATCTACTTATGAAAACAATTTAAAAATACTGAAATTTGAATTTACTGGGTATGAGGAAATTTACAAAAGCTTTATTTTGATGATGAAATTTTTGAAATTACTGAAATTCAATCGAACAAAAAGTTTTTTCATTACAATCCAAAATAAATAGATTATTATTTTAAATATCCTACATTTTGTTTTTTTAACATAAGGCAAATTATTCATATATGGTAAGTTCAATAGCGATTTATACAGGGTGATTAGAAAAATAGTGACAAATATCTATTTTATTTATTAGTAATTTTAATATTTTCTTTTAAATGGCAATGTTGGGGTCGAAATTAAACACTACTTTTTGGTGTGAAAATATCCTGAATTATAATTCCGATTTCGTTGGGGGCAAAATCTTTGTCAATTTTTTTGTATGGAATGTTATATAAGTAGGTACATTTTTATATTTTCGGAGAGTAAGTTGGATCTACTCGCGTGAAAAAAAGCAGTAGTTGGCTGTGTCAGCTTCAACGAAAATTGTTTGTGAAAAGTTCATAAGAAGAAGATGGTCGCAATTTTTTTTTGTATTACTGATAACAGTATCAATTTTTATACATCTTTGTATTTCAAAAATATTCTTATATTTAAAAATGTGGATTTACATATGTGTATTGGAACCCGCAGAATCCGTTGGTGGCGCCGTATGTTCTAAGCGCATCTGTCATAGCGGTCAGTAGGACATGTCAGATTTGTTTACATTTTGTATTTCTGACACAAAATATTGTTAACAGTTCAAATCAATACAATTTTTAAGTTTGTCTATTCGAATCTTATCAAGAACCATATAGTTGAGGGACAACGAGTCATAAATTACTACTTGTAGCGTAATTAGATTTACGACAATTTTAACTTGGAACTGCGATCTGCAGGGATAAATATTAGTAAAATCAATGAAACTATAAATTTTATTTATAAATACTGCCAATAATTTTATTATAAGTATCTTTTGTGAAATGCGAGAATCAGTCGTATATATTTATCAAATTGGAGCTTTCCAATATATCTAAATTTTTCTTCTTAGCCAAAATTTTTGAATATGTCTTGAATTTTTGTTGTACTTGTACTGCCTTTAGTACGGCACTTTTTTATGTACACTACATATGTTCATGTTCTTTAATTCACTTATTTTTTGAAAATTTTCACTTAATTTTCTGTTAAACGAAACGATGGTGCTTGACGTATACATATTTGACATGTCCTTAGGCCGCTATTAATTTAGTTCCTTAAAATTCCGCTGATGTCTAATGCTATTCTGTGGGACCCAATAGACTCAATAGAGTCAAGCAAAGATGATCACAGATAATAATTGAACGGACAACTAACCTCTGTTTATTTTTGTTTCCTTTAGTGATGCACGACGAGGCGAGAATACTCTCGCATCTCGTCTCGTCTCGTTGTATTATGCGAGACGAGAACGAGAGCGAGATTGCAGCTTAAAATTCGAGGCGAAATCGATATTACAACTGCGAGAAGCGAGAAATCTCGCGAGAGTCTTGCAATGAAAAGTATCTGTAACTTTATAGCTTTGATTCATAAATGCAATGAAAAATATAACGTACAAGGAGTGGAGTTAACACTAATTCCTGCATAGAACACGTAAATGTGAAAATTATATGAATTCACTATATTTTTTGAGTCTATCTATAGTCGATTGGTATCGGTACCAGAACGAGGAAATGCAAAATAAAGACAAAATCGGTTCTGTATCCAATAAAACTAGTTTTCTCCAATATTTCAGCCCCTAATTCACCCTAGTTAAAACCACGGTTAATAAAATTCTTGCCGCCCCTGAAAAGTAAAGGATGTTATATTAAGTGTCGATGGGAGGCAACACGGAGAAAAGGAGAGTGTTTGTTTGCCGGCGGGTTACCAGTGTAACGGTTTTTTACTTAATTATACTTAATAATAAAGTGTAGATACAATTTTTTTTAACGTTTAATTCGTTTTAGTGATGACAGAATGTATTAACAGATGTTCGTATTGACAGTTTGGAGATTACAATTTGGTTATAAATATGAAACAACTTATCACATTTTCTGGCGACCGTAAATAAATAAACTTTATGTTTGTATTGAAATAATTTGGTGACCAGAATTTAGTGTTTCGTCTCTTTATTGTAGTTTGGTTATACTTATACGACTGCAAATACACGGAAGATTGGTGCGAATTTATCTCTTGTACTTAAACTGTAATTACGTGGTGCCCAAGCGCTTATTTTTATAGCGAGACTCGCGTACGAAAACGAGACGGGACCTAAAAAAAATGTGCGAGAACGAGAGCGAGATCAAAATTACAGATCCGAAAACGAGACGAAATCGATATTTTATATTTCTCGTTTCGTCTCGCCTCGCGTGCATCACTAGTTTCCTTTGCATCCTGTCTCCTGTCCAACTAATGTAGGAAGAAAAGAAGACACGATTCATTAGAATCAGATCAACCAATCAAAATCAGCTGTGGAAGAATTTGCAAAACATTTGGAATTCCCTTTGTTTCCTTTATATTCTGTCTCCTATCCAACTTATGAAATGAAGAGACGATTCATCAGAATCAGATCAACCAATGTTAATCAGCTATGGAAGAATTTGCAAAACGTTTGGAATTTTTTGTTTCCTTTGTATCCTGTCTCCTGTTCAACTTATGTAGGACGAAATGAAGAGGCGATTCATCAGAATGAGAGCAACCAATGTTAATCAGCTTTGGAAGAATTTGCAAAAAAATTGGAATTCAGTTACCAGTTTACTAAAGCTAATAGAGTGAGCCTTTATCTAAGCACGAGGAGGTTTTTCCGAAGAATTTGAAATTTAATTTCACCAAGAAATTTTAGTTATTTTTATTGCTTTTCTCGTAATTATCAGGTATACCCATAAACATATATATTTGGATGGTATTGTAAGTTACGCAAAGGACATATATTTATTTCTCACTTAAAACTGAAAAAAAATAAAAATCCTCTAATGATATTCGAAGTATCCACTTAGTATTTGAAGCACCTCTTATCCTCATTGTGTTTTATTTGGCTACAGTGTATATCCAGGACTATTATTTAGCATAATTGGTGGTGTATGGAGTTGAGCGTCCATTTCCATAAATAACAAAAGTGAAAAGTGTGGCGTGAAGTAGACCCCGGCTGCCATGGCCACGTGTGCCGTGATTGATCACGTGCAGCCGATGCGATGCACAAACATTTGCATATCGGGGTGACGCAGAAAAGAGACTATTAATAAATGGACTGCGAGAAGGCCGAGAGCAGACTCAACCCTACCCAAATATAGCTGTTAGAGTTAGATAGATAGTAACAATGATTGACATTCTGAGTTTCCGACTAGCAATGAGCAATGTCAATATTTCTGAATTTATAGAATGAGTGATTTAATATGAACAATTAACTGTCACTGTTAATAATAAAGAGAATACTTTTCAGTGAAACTTGACATTTTACACTAATAATGTTGATTTTAATATCGCTAATTCTGTGATTTTAGCTGTCCATAGCACTAAAGATCTTCGAAATTTTATTGACATGTCTATATTACTAATTTCACCAAGTATTTTTTTTGTTTTATGACATGTTTTCGGTTCAATGGGTGCCGATTTCTATTAATTTCTGTACTGTTAGACTTCGATTGGTTTCGTATTTATTTTTTATCCGATTACCCAACCGATCTCAATTTTGTCAAAAATTGACATTGACATTGGTTAGCCTAGCAACATGACTTTTGATCTCTTTTAGAGACTTAAACTTGTTTTTTCTGCCGCTTCCTTAATAACGGTTAATTCTTATTGACCTAGAGGTTAATGGTGAATGTAATTTCTTAAAGATATATTTTTGGAGCAGCAATGTATCAAACTTCACATTTTGTGCCGCTTCTTTAAATATCTGAGCAGTAGATATAGCAAATATTGTTACTTATTGTAAACTAACTTTCTTCTTTTATCTATGAAATGTCAGATAATAATTGTATAAGTATTATGCTATTAGGAGTAGAAAGCGGTCTTTTTTGTGATGAATCCAGCTATTGCGGCCGAGGCGCTAGCCGAGGCTTGGCAATCTGGGTAAAACACAAAAAGGGCGTTCTACTCCGTATGACATATACTATTTTTTCTTTTTAAGTGTTTCAAAGAATTTTTTAACATTTTTATTTTATTTTTTTATTGTAGTGTTTGCAATTTCAGCCAAAGATGGCTGTGTACACTACAAAACAAAAACGATACAACTGTTAAATAACAATTTTCAATATAATCTGTGTTGCTGTAACAACTGCCGCCGCCAGCGGGGAACTAAGACAGTAACATTTTTACTAGTACAACAATAACAACATTTTTGTACTAGTAAGACAATGAACATCTTCTATAGTCTGTGTACAAGAGCATAATATGAATATTATAATACACTTGAAGAAAAAAAAACAATTTTAAAAACAAAACATGCCTTCTTAGTTTTTGTAGTTTTAAAAATTACTTTAGATTTCCTACAATCTACTTCTCCTTACATCAACATCAGAATCAGATATTTGATCTGTTTCGGTCCTTCAACCTAGAACTGGTCAGTTTTAATTCTAAAATATAAGCCGAATAGCTTCGAATCTTCTAATAATATATATCATCGCGACTTATTACTTTTAATCACAGTTTTAGGAATAACGATATATCTACTAGTATACCGTTAAGAGCGTTTATCAGGTGTCACCTCACGGGGTATCGAAGCTGTCATGTAGAGAGCACTATAGAAAAGTTTCAAATGTTATTCAAATAGTAAATTTAATTTCAAAAAGCATTAATTGTAAATTAGATTGAAGACAAATAATTATATTTCAAACGATATCAATTGTAATCCTGACTAACTGTAGTACAGAAGTACGTAGTAGACTTGATTAATTCAAGAACCGTAAGGAAACTATTGTAACGTGGAACGCCCGCCGTCGCCACAGCAATGAGCGAGTGTCTATTTATAGCGATGACGCAATCGCGCTAGCAGCCGAGCTACGTAAACAAACATTTCGCGACGTGTTTAATTACTTCCGGTCGCCTGAACCTTATGTGTTCATTATTATTATGCGGTAGAACATTCTAGAGCTCCCTGGAAGTTAATGGCAGCTGTATAAAAGGGACGCAGCTATGCTCGAGAGTTAGCTACATAAGGCGAGTCATATAGAGACATTTAAATAGAGTGTTAGTGAAGCACAACAGTATCGTGGTGAGAGTATGCAGTATAGTGTCGAGTGGAGGACTCGGGAAGTTACTGGTTAACTGGGATATCTGTGGATGTGAATACTTTGTAGTGTTGACGAGTATTCGGAAGCTATAGTGTACAAGGAAAGTAACGGCGAGTCGGAAAGTTACTGGTATACCGGGATAACTGTGGAAGTGAATACTCTGAAGTATTGAAGAGTATTGGGAAGCTAGGTATACGGGGACAGTAATGGCAAGTGGAAGTGGATACTAGGCGGTGGCGTTGAAGAATTGTGGCATACGGACAGTCGGTGATACTGAGTCTGTGGAAAAGAGAGTGAGTTACGTAAATAGACAAATAGTGAGATGAAAAATGTGACTTCTGTTGAATATACAGACACTGTTGAGTCAGTTGAGTATACAGACGCTTTGGAGGTTGGTAGGAAGACAGTTAATTGATTAAATAAATAATCAGTAAGATCGTATAAATAAATAGTCGTGTTATTTGTTTAAATAAACAGTGTTAAGTGTTATTTAATTAATTACAGATAGTCTTAATTAGATTTTAAATTAGTATTTAATATTAGAAATAGTTATTATTTAATACCTTTTTAATATTTAATTATAGTTTAATAAACCTTTATTTTAATTAATAATAATTCTTTAATATGTACATTTCACCCAAAGAAATAAAAACGTTACTTTATTAATGAGTTTACATGTAGTTTTGAAACCGTTTATAAAACGTTTTTAGTTTTGAAAACGCCATGTATACGGTGTCAAAACGGTTTTGAATTATCTCAAACCAAAACTAAATTTCATGGGTTGGACTCTGTCGCTTTGTGTTACTAACCTTCAAATATACTGACAGTTGTGTAGTTTTAGTGCGTAGTGGTACGAAGTATAAAAAATAATTGGAATAATAGCAAAACGAAGTATTTGGAGTGAAGGGGATGTCACTTACATCAGCTAAATGCGCATGCGCCGAAACTGATTTCAAATCAATTTTTAAACTTGTTTTGAAAACTGCATGTAAACAATTTTGCTTAATTTTGACTGAACACTGAAACCATTTTCAAAACTGCATGTAAACGTAGTATATGTATTTTGATCTCGAATGTAATTTAAGACTGATACGTATTTTATTAACTACAGGACTATTGAATTTCCTGAATGTGTAGACACGGAAATATTGTAGACTTTGAAATTCTGAGTCGCAAAAGAGTAAAGAAAATTTATAGTTAATTAAAATTTAAAGATTGTTTGTATGATAGTAAAAATGTTGGCGTTAAAACGAACGTCTATATTAATCAATGTTTCTAACAATTTTACAATGCTGTAAATTGAAACGTGGAATCGGCCGGGTTTAATTGAAATATCAGCTGCACCCAGGCTCAGTTTACAGCCCTTACTACTCGGGCGGATCACTTAGTTTTAGTACACATAAAACTTAAGACTGCGGCTTATAAGCGAAGGAAAATTAACTCTTAAAATTTAATGATAAAACAAATTGAGGATGGATCAGTTTTGGTGTCGGCTGTAAACTTTACCGCACTCGTAAATTGTGGTCGGGTGACCAATGGCTTTAACGAGCTGGAATTATGTGGTTGCCATAATTTCATACATCTGTGGTAGGCGACAATCATTATCATAATTTCAACCCCAAAATCGAAGAAGATTTGCCACATTAACTACCATGAAAAATAAGCGTAATTTAGTTATAGTACAGTACGAACACGAGAAAATGGAAGAGATTGTTAATAACATTTGTTTATACTCAACAATAAATAACTATCTACCTTCTTAGCAACGAGTCCGGTAGGTACGTTTTTACGGCCTAGACCGGTAGCACATAGCAACGACCTTGACGACGTTCAGTAGGTATTTCAATTCATAGATTGTAAATTAGATAAAATATCGTCCCCTAAGTTACAACACCGGCTATCCAAGTTTTTGGACAAAACAGTTGTGAACACATTTCTTATTCAATATTTTGCAAGAAATTGATTGGGAAGCTCAGTTTTCGGATCCGGACATCAAGAAGCCCTTGAATCGCAAATATTACAAGAGTGGCTATCAAACGTCGATTTTTCGCAAAATTTTGAATAATAAATGCTTGACAACTCGTTTTATCAAAAATGAAATAGCCGGCGTTGACACCTAGGTGACGATATGCGTTTGATAAATTTTATCTTAACAACGCATCACAGCAAACTTGTTCAAAACAAACACGACGCTTTTGATTAAATAATAATTATTCTAAATAATTTGCTTTCAAAATAGTTGTTGAGTATATAGAAAAAAATTATACGACACACGGTCAGTAGCTGTATTTACGGGTTCGACCCGTAATGTGCTAGCTCGCCTAAATGCTTAGCTGCCGGCCTAGTAACGTGAATAGCTATTGTTTTCGGAACGTAATATGTACATGCTTCGCTTTTCCTCAGTAAAAAATTCAACAATTGCTGCAAAAGGTAAAAACTATTTTGCTGTCTATGTCATTCAACACATCTTTAATTTTCTTATAAAGGTACGTTGTTTCTCCCTAGCGTAGTATCATAAACTCTTTCGCTGTTCCGTTATTTGTTGCATTTATTTACTTGAAAGTAGATTCCAGATTTTAAAAAGGAAGAAAAGAAGAAATATTCAAAATAAAAAGACGAATATAGACGGTTTGAAAGTTGTTAGAATAAAGTAGATGTGTGAATGAGAGAAGTAAATAGAGATCAATACTGTAACATAGATATTAAGTGTATTAAAAATTCGAATATTTTATAAACTAATAGTATATTGTGTTATTCGGAGTAAAAGTGATACTTTATGTGGCGAGTATGGAAGTTTGCACGACGAGCGAAGCGAGTCGAACAATTGCATGCGAGGCACACAAAGACACTTTCATTCCAAATAACACATTAATTTTTTTTTCAAACGCACTACTTTCCTTCTTATTTGCTAATTCTAAGTAGTTTCTATGGATATTTATTTATTTTATTTCAGCGGCGTAGAAATGAAACTTCTACCTTGTGAATCAAGTCACAAAAAAGCCATTTTTACGATGTTTGAAAAAAATAACTAATTTTAAACTTAAGTAATCCCTATCATAAAGTTTAAATGTCTAGTTCTAATATAAATGACGAATTTTCAATGGGGTCATATCAAAAAGAAAAAGTGTTAATTTTTCTTTCATAAATGAAAAATTTACCTAATATTATGCATATATACATTAAAAATATTTAATATTAATATACTTTTAATTCGTGATTTTCTTTATACAGATTCTGAGTCTGAATATGTGACGTCATAATTTTGTACACCAATACACTATACAATATATATATATATATATATATATATATATATATATATATATATATATGTTACCTAACCGTATCCTGCAGACATCAGCAGTTCCCGGCATCCGCCATGTCCCCGCGAGCAGTAGGAAGATCACATTTCACCTTATCTATGTACTGTACTTATTCCACAATTTTGTAAACTTTTAGTTAGTCTTGATGTAGAATCCAAACAATAAACTTGAATACTTTATTGTAGAAAGCAATAGTTTTTAAAAACCTATATCCAGAAATCTATCAATTAATTGGCGCAGTCGGTAGGATTCTGAGTGGAAATTCATCACGAATAATCCATCAGTGTCAACTGTTTACTCTGAAGAACCCAGGTCCGAAAGGTGTTCATCGCGAATCAACCCATCGGCGAACTCATCTTAGAAGACTTCCATCGCGGACAATCTACCTAGGATGAAGAACGGTCTCTACAAGGCTATATTGGTTATGTAAGTTGCTTTCCTTTCTATGTCAGACTCCTCGCGTTCATCCATTATTTCCATAGAGGATAATATTAGTGAAAACGAGTTAGAATTAGATTATTCAAATCCAAATAGTAGTATAGATCTTATTTCAATTAGTGAAATTTTGTCAAATTTAAATATTAACGAAAGTGCCAACCCAACAAATTTAGTTATGGCACTACCACAAATTCCAAAATTCGAAAATAAATTATTAGATATTGTACCTAAATTCGATGGAAATCCATCAGAATTATCAGGATTTCTAGAAATAGCAAGTGCTCTTGTTAAAACTTATTGGGATCCAAGTCCCGAAAATATTAATTGCGTACAAAATATTACTGTAGTTTACGGAATATATGCAAAATTATGCGGCTCAGCACGCGAAGTTTATTCTACGTGCACTTCAAAAGACTGGAAAACCGTGAAAGACGCACTCATTGCGCATTTTGGTGACCAACGCGATGAGAATGGTTTATTGTTCGATTTAGATCAACTCCGTCAAAAAGACATTGAATCTTCCTTACAATTTTATACTAGGGTAATGTCTAACTTAAGTGCTTTACACAATTACGTAGAAATTCACGAAACTGACGAAAATATCAAAAGCGTGAAAAAGAATTTTTATAACACCCATGCCTTAAAAATATTCCTAGCAGGCTTAAAAGAACCATTAGGCTCTACAATCAGAGCTATGAAACCTAAAGATTTAGCAGAAAGTAGACAATTCATAATCTCTGAAAATAATATCAGACACTTACAAAAACCCTCGTATGAAAAAATTAAAACATCTACACAAAAACCACATCCAAACACACATAACCCAAGACAAATGCAATTTCCTCGACTTCCACCAGCACTACCTTATAATTATAATTACCCACAATTCCAAAATTTTCAAAGAAATCAATTTCAACAATTTCCTAGCAACCCCATTCAGCTACAACCCCGACAATTACAAGCACCACAAAGATTCTTTAGCAATCAGCAAGTATTTGGGAATAATATTCCAAAACCAAATACTATAAATGTTTGGAAACCCCAGGGCTCTGCAAATCGCCCCATCCAACCTAAACCCACACCTATGAGTGGAATATCCCATGGAACTTTCCCAAGACAAGATACCAGGTTACAAAGACCCCAAAATCAAAGACCACAAAATTTTATTTCTGAAGAGTTACATAACTTAGAACAACCTATACATACTACACATTTTGATGACTCGACGGAATTTGACTACGACAACTACGAGACTGATAATACAGTGCCGTACTTACAGGAAAACGATTTTTATGTAGCTGACGACTTTGAAAATTATTCTTTTGAACCAGAGTCAGCTGGAAGTAGTCAAAATTTTCCCAAAACGAGCCAGTTAACGAACCCAACGTAGAATTACATTCAATATACGATAAGAAAGATCTACCTTTCATAAAAATCTCGAACCCACCATTAAAACTATTGATCGATACAGGAGCGACAAAATCATTTTTGAATCCTGAATTAGCTGAAAAATATTTTAAAAATAATATAAAGAAAGAAAATTTCACGATCTCTTCTATATTTCAAACAGCAAAAAGAAATTCGTGTATTGAAATTCCAGCATTCCCAGAATTTAACGTGGACAAAACTATTAAATTTTATTTGTTTAAATTTCATCATTTTTTCGACGGTTTAATTGGTTACGATACCCTGAAAGACTTAAATGTACAATTAGATTTAAAATATTCACTTTTAAAAACCCCAAATGCGACATTAAAATTATCTCACTACGAATCGAGAAAGAAATTATTATTTTTCGCCCGAATAGAACCTTGCACATTGGAAACATTAAAAATACCAGTAAACGCAAGAAACGGAAATATAGTAATCCCACAAACAAAAATTTCCAACTGTATAATAAGAGAAGGTGTATCATATTCTCAAAATGGATATGCCCCTGTTGATATTTATAACAGCACGTATGAACCCCAAGAAATTTATTTGTATGATCCAATCAATACTAATCCTTTTAATAATACTGGATTTGAATTATTTAATATCTCAATTCATAACAATTATAACGATAGTAACACGCCTAATAAATCTGAAATATTAAACTCATTGCGCACTGAGCATATGAATGCGGAAGAAAAACATCAAGTCGAAAAACTGGTAAAATCATTTACAGATATATTTTACCGTGAAGGTACACCCTTAACTTTTACGAATAAAATAAAACACAGAATTATTACAACTGATGAAATTCCTGTACACACTAAATCTTACAGATACCCATTCATACACAAACCCGAAGTTGAACGACAAATAAATAATATGTTACAACAAGGAATTATTAGACCAAGCGATTCTCCATGGTCATCACCTATTTGGATTGTGCCAAAAAAGGCTGATGCATCAGGTCGACAAAAATGGCGCATAGTTGTCGATTATCGAAAGATAAACGAAAAAACTATAGACGACCGCTATCCAATTCCCAATATATCTGACATTTTAGACAGACTTGGACGATCACAATATTTTTCCACATTAGACCTCGCGAGTGGATTTCACCAAATTGAAATGCACCCTGACGACATACAGAAAACAGCATTTAATGTTGAACACGGACACTACGAGTTCTTGCGAACTCCATTTGGCTTGAAAAATGCTCCATCAACTTTTCAGAGAGTTATGGACAATGTTTTAAGAGAATTTCTTAATAAAATCTGTTTTGTTTTCATGGACGACATAATAGTATTTTCTGCATCTCTTCAAGATCACATTGTAAATTTAAAACAAATATTCAAAAAATTACGCGAAAGTAACTTTAAAGTTCAGCTCGATAAGTCCGAATTTTTGAAAAAGGAAGTTGCTTTCCTTGGCCATTTAGTTACATCAGAAGGAATCAAACCCAATCCAGAGAAAATTAAAGTTATTCAAAATTACCCTTTACCAAAAACGAGTAGAGAAATAAAAGCATTTTTAGGACTACTTGGCTACTACCGAAAATTCATTAATAATTTTGCGAATTTAACAAAGCCAATGACCTCACTCTTAAAGAAAAATGCTATTATCGACATACAGAACCCTGACTACATTAACTGCTTCAACACTTGCAAAAATCTGCTATCAAACGAACCAATTTTGCAACACCCTGACTTTGAGAAACCATTCATTTTGACAACAGACGCGAGCAATTACGCGATAGGCGCAATATTATCTCAAGGAAAAGTCGGATCAGATTTGCCGTTATCTTATGCAAGTCGTACGTTGAATGACACTGAAATAAAATACTCTACAGTGGAGAAAGAATTACTAGCAATTGTTTGGGCCGTGAAACATTTTAGACCATACTTATTTGGACGAAAATTTATCATTTATACTGACCATCGCCCTCTGCAATGGTTATTTTCATTAAAAGAGCCGAACTCTAAGCTTGTGAGATGGAGACTCAAGTTAGAGGAATACGACTACCAAATTATTTATAAAAAAGGTTCACTCAATAAAAACGCGGATGCATTGTCCCGTATCCAAATTAACACAAATGAAACGATTGAAAATTCCGGAGGAATATTCGATTACATGAAAGAATTCAACAAAAATTTTAATAATACGAACGAAATAGAAAATGATAACATTTCATTAATAGTCGAACCCGACAATGAGAATATTAACAATGACATATCAGACGATGAAACTGTTCACACAAACAGAGAAAACCCAATCGTAGGAATCCCAATTTTGGACAAACCTGTTAACCTTGGAAAAAACCAAATAATAATATCAGAAGTTAACTTTGACCCTAAGAAACCAAAAATCGTAAAACTTTTCGAAAATACACAACGTTTTATTGTTCAAATTTCAAAAAATAATTTTGTTAGAGATATAGTCAATTTCATTAAAGAATATATTATCCCAAAAATTAAATACTGTCTATATTTTGAAGACCCTATTTACGAAGAATTTAGTTCAGTCATTCAAAAGTATTTTAAAAATTCTCAAATTAATTTAGTAAGATACACTCAAAAATTGTTAGATATTGAAGACCCGTCAGAAATCAAACAAACAATTCAGAACTATCACGAAAGTAAGACCAATCATCGAGGCGTCGATGAAACAGAAAATCAAATAAAGAAGAAATATTACTGGCCAAATTTACGAAAATCAATACAAACTTATATTAATGAATGTGAAATATGTTTAAAAACTAAATACGATAGAGTTCCTCTAAAGCCAAAATTTAATATAACCCCTACCCCAACAAAACCATTTGAAATCTTACATATCGATTCAATCACTTTAGAAAAGCAAAAATTCTTATCAATCATTGATGCATTCTCAAGATACGCTCAAGTTTATAAACTAAACTCAGGTCAAGGAATAGAAGTTGTTAATAACCTTATTAAGTATTTCACACACCATGGAATACCCGATCAGATCATTTCCGATAATGGCCTGGAATTTAAAAATTCCTTAATTAGAGAATTATTAGAAGTTCACAAAGTAAAACTACATTTCATCAGTACGCAACACCCGGAATCGAACGGATTGATTGAAAGATTTCATTCGACCTTAGTAGAACACATTAGATTACTAAACAATCAAGACGAGTATAAAAAAGAGCCAATTGAAATAAAAATTAATTATGCACTCTTAGCGTATAATAATTCTATTCATTCTTCTACAAAATTAAGACCTTGTGAAATTATATCAGGACATTTGGATGTAAATTCACCCCTAGATATTGAATTAGAAAAGCAATTAGTTAACAACTACATAACAAATCACAAAGAGAAGATTAGATTACTATATAATAAAATTAAAGAAACAAATGAACAATATAAGCAAAAAACAATTGAATACGCGAATAAAAATCGCGAAGAATTACCCGAAATACCTAATACTGTTTTTGTGAAAAATAAACAGAAACAAAGTAAAACCAACAATAAATTCAAACCCGAAAAAATTGAAAAAATCAACCCTACTTTGAAAACAGCAAAAATAAAACCAGATCATGGTAATACATCAAAAGACATTCACTTATCCAATGTAAAAAGACCTAGACGAAAGAATTATGTTTTTAATACTAAATTAAAACAAAAGAAAAACAAATTCAAAATTTTAGAAAACAAAATATTGAAAAAATCTCCCTTGTTGCAGACTTGCGACTCTCCACCTGACAACGACGCAAGAAGTTCAGATACAGAACTTAGCGAATAATCCCGGAATTCTCCCATTTAAACTAGGACATGCCAAAATTAAAATCGCTTCCCATACTTTCCTACATTACATTGACCTTAAAGCCATTAAAAGCAGAGTTGACTTATTAAATGATAACTTCCCAGAATTGAAAACAATTGTAGACTCTGCTACCCCTCAATTTCATCATATATTAAATAACTGCTATGGACACTTAAAATACCAATTAAATATTGTAAATAGAAAATTAAACACTTTCTACCCCGAAAAACGCCAAAAACGAGGACTAATTAACCCTTTGGGATCGCTTGTCAAATTTGTTAGTGGTAACATGGACAACGACGATGCTCAAGAAATTCATAACAATATTTTAAAATTAGAAACAGATCAAAATAAAATTGTTACTAAATTAAACAATCATATATCACTTTCAAAAAACATAATGTCGAATATAAACGATTCACTGACACTAATCGTTAAAAATCAAATCAATGTCGAAAATAAGACGAATGAGCTAATTCGATTAATAAACAAAGGAAATTTTGATATTTTTCATTTTTATGAAGCACAAGAAATTTTAGAACAAATAAAATACAATCTTGATTCATTGTTAAATTACTTAGAAGAAATCGAAAACGCTGTGACATTTGCTAATCTAGAAGTCGTACACCCTAGCATTATCTCTTATCAGGACTTAAAGGATATTATTAACGAATTATATTCAATTTATAATCATAAACAATTACTATTTTCAAATATTAATGATATATCGAAGTATTATAACGTTATCAAAATTAAAGTTCATATCATAAACGAAAAAATAATGTTTTCACTAGACTTTCCTCTGATACACCCTGAAACTTTCGATCACTATCACCTATATTCAATCCCTAACTCAAATCAATCAACGATTATCCCACCTGCCACTTACCTATCAGTAAGCGACAACGTATACCAATATAGTAACGAAGAATGCATCGATTTACAATCAGAATTCCTGTGTAAAAGTACAAATCTTCTACCACTACAAAAGGAGGAAGAATGTTTAACATCAATTTTGTCAACCGACACTACAGCAACCAATTGTCAACAAATACCAATCAAGATAACCCAACAAATAATAGTGGAAATCAATGAAGCCCATTATATTGGAATCTTTCCAAAACAACGAAAAATACAAACTTCGTGCAAACAAAATACCATCGCGTCCCTTCAAGGAACCTATCTAATCTTCGTACCACCAAACTGTTCAATAAAGATTTCATCGTATGTCTACGCGAATAAATTGAAGACAATACCAGGGCATCCCATGACTTTAGAAAAAATCAACATGCGAAATTCAACCATAACACAAGTGGAAAAACTCCAACTAGACAAAGTGTCACTTGATAAACTCCATCAACTACAACTTCAGGAACTAGAAGAACTTCCCATCGAATCAATCAGTCTTCATGAAAAATATTCGAAAGGCTCTATCATCGGTGTCATCTTACTCTCATTGGTGATATTACTGTACTTTGCGATAAAAACTATACACAAACTTTTACAGAAAAAGGAAGTTCAACAAAGTCCAACTCCAAGTCCAAGGGCATTCGACGAAACTCAGGTCGTTCCACCCTAGAGTTTCTTCTTAAGGAGGGAGGTGTTACCTAACCGTATCCTGCAGACATCAGCAGTTCCCGGCATCCGCCATGTCCCCGCGAGCAGTAGGAAGATCACATTTCACCTTATCTATGTACTGTACTTATTCCACAATTTTGTAAACTTTTAGTTAGTCTTGATGTAGAATCCAAACAATAAACTTGAATACTTTATTGTAGAAAGCAATAGTTTTTAAAAACCTATATCCAGAAATCTATCAATTAATTTATATATATATATATATATATATATATATATATATATATATATATATATATATATATATATATATATATACCGGGTGTCTTAGGCCGACCGACACATGGGCGATTAACATGTAAAATTAGTTAATTGTGAATAGTATCTCCCCAGTGCAAGATATTAAGATGAAATTTTGCATGCTTATCCGGGGATACTATTTCTATGGATTTCAATTCAAATCAGTCAATTTACAAGTGTAATATTAGAATAAATTAAGAAAAATTGTAGAAGTACCATGAATGTTATTCATATCTTGAAAATAATAGTATCTAAGCAACAGCTCTGATAGAGTAGGGGTAACGTGCGCGCTTCACAATTTAGAGAGTCGGGTTCGAAACCAACCGACAGCAATATTTATTTTTTAATTTTTTCTTTTCAAAATAATTTTTATTATTAATATGTTTTTAATCTTTTATTAATATTTAATATAATAAAGTGCATACATTGTACGTAACAAGATTTATTTATTTAAAAAATATTTTATTATTTGCTTTATTGGTTTATTATAAATTAAATTTCTTCAAATTATAGTTAGCCCTGACGAAAACAAAAAAACGAGAACATTTGATTTGAATAATCAAACGTCAAATGCAGATTTGTATTGTACTATCTTTATTTGTTGCTAGTGTTATTTAAATAATATGGATTTAACTACAAAAGATAAAATTCGTATTGTGAAATTATTTCACATTGGTAATAGCCTACAGCAAACTGCTGATGTATTTTCTGCCGAAAATCCAGAAAAAGTAGTTAATAAATCCCGTGTAAGGCGTATTATTAACAGATTTGAAGAAACTGGGTGTGTTGCTAATCACACAAAGCAGGAAATACAACCAATTGAAAATGAATTTGAAGAAATAATAATTGCGCGGGTTGAAGTGGAGCCTACTATTAGTTTAAGAAGTTTACAAATGGAATGTGGAATAAGTAGAACAAAAATTGCTAGAATACTTAAGAAAAATGGATTTAGAAGTTACAAAGTAGGTAACCATCAAGAATTGCGAGACGGCGACGAAGAAAGAAGAGCAACTTATTGTGAAACAATTATGGATAAAGCCAATGAAAACAGAAACTTTTTGTATTCCCTCTGTTATACCGATGAATGCACATTTACTCTTCATAACGAACCGAATGTGCAAAACTTTCGCCACTGGTCAAAAAATAAACCAACTCTTCAAAATTGAACGGTCCAAAATATTTAGATTTATTGGAAACACTAGTTGGGCCTAGACTTACAGAATTAAATATGAAGAGGATATGGTTTCAACAGGATGGGTGTCCAGCGCATAACGTGCAAATTGTCAAAGAATATTTGGACAATTCATTTCCAGATTCTTGGATTGGTTTAAATGGACCAATTAATTGGCCGGCAAGGACTCCTGATCTAAGACCCTTAGATTTTTTCTTTGGGGTCATTTAAAATCAAAAATTTACGGCCATTATGAATTGACCACTTTAGAAGACCTGAAAGCGGCAATAAGGAATGAACGTAGGCTTATTTCTAATCGACAGCTAAGCAACGTGAGACAGCAATGTTACGATCGTCTCGGATTTTGCTTAGCGCAAAACGGCGGCCATTTTGAATATTTATTATAATTTTTAAATTTTAATGTTGTAATTAGTAGGTACGATTTAATATTTTTTAAATAAATAAATCTTGTTACGTACAATGTATCCACTTTATTAAATTAAATATTAATAAAAGATTAAAAACATACTAATAATAAAAATTATTTTGAAAAGAAAAAATTAAATAAATATTGCTGTCGGTTGGTTTCGAACCCGACTCTAAATTGTGAAGCGCGCACGTTACCCCTACTCTATCAGAGCTGTTGCTTAGATACTATTATTTTCAAGATATGAATAACATTCATGGTACTTCTACAATTTTTCTTAATTTATTCTAATATTACACTTGTAAATTGACTGATTTGAATTGAAATCCATAGAAATAGTATCCCCGGATAAGCATGCAAAATTTCATCTTAATATCTTGCACTGGGGAGATACTATTCACAATTCACTAATTTTACATGTTAATCGCCCATGTGTCGGTCGGCCTAAGACACCCGGTATATATATATATATATATATATATATATATATATATATATATATATATATATATATATATATATATATATATATATATATATATATATATATATATATATATATATATATATGTTAAGTAGTTTTAACTGTACATTCAGAAAAACAAATTGGAAAATGTGGTATGACCCCATTTGTTACAATGAAGGACAACCCTACAGTAATTCAGATCACTGTATAAGGTACTGAAATTCGAATTAGTTTTGATTATCTGAATAACTATAGAAAAATTATCTTCATTGCTAAATCAATGTTAATAAATACTTCAGTAATTATACAGTTTTCTTTATTCTTGTTTGGGTGTAAACAAGCACTTAAAATCAAATTACGGATATTGTGCATATACTGCTCTAATTTAAAATCGGAGTATATTAGATACTGAGAATGACAACACTGGCCGGTATCACGAAAAACCGATAACGGCCGATTAGCGAGCTATAACTCACTATTTTATCTTTGTCAATCGCCTATGAATTATTTTGGAGAAAAATATAAAAAGATGAGTACATTTAGTTTTTCTGTAATTATTAGTTGATGTATTTTCCCGATATAATCAATAAACGATTGACAGAGATAAAACAGTGCTAATCATCAGCTCGCTAATCACCTCTAATAACTTGTTCATGCTACCAGTCACTATATTTTATAATAAACACTTTAGATTTAGAGCGAGTTGTAGAGTAATTTGTACAAAAACTCCTGCCTATAAATTTAGAACAAAATCTTTTTTTATTACTAACGGCGTTTCGCGTAATAACGCACGAAAATATCTAAGTCAAAAGGTCAATTGTACACTCCTCCTGTTCACAAATCTTAATTTGTGTGAATTTATAACTGACGTAAATATCGGGGTACCTGGGCGATGTTTAAAAAGAAAATACTAGAAATTAATGTGATTACTCTTGTGGAACAGAAGGCGAAAACAAGACTGAATATAAATCAGAGTAGGGAGGCCTCTAAACTGCGGCTAACTGTTGTGAGGGCCATTTCAATTGCTGCCCTTATCGTTATTGAGTTGAGGGAGAACTGGACATTGCAGGAGGAAAGAAACTCTACTTAAAAACAGAACGAAGAAGGAATAGTATAAGCCCAACGTCAGTTTTCTAAGAGAACTAATTAGTTCTTAGTACGAGATAATTACACATGCAATGTCAAAAGACAACATATTAGTAAATGAAAATACAGTTTTTCCTGAACCACACTTATTTAAATGTTCACCACCTTTTTTCGAATCCAATAAACATTAAGATTAACACTAACGACACCTACTTCGTAATTTATTCCCTAAATATTAAACTAAAATAATTCAGTCTTCATCATCTGTCCTTCCTGGATAGATTTCCTATAAATATAAAAAATTTCAACTATTTTTTATATTCTAATACAATTTAATCCCTTTATTTTTCAACAATGGATTCAATTCCAAGATATATTTTACATATTTGACTGTAAGTATCTGTTTCCTTGTTTTTTTTTTTTCATACAGCATGTGCACATAACCTAAAATCTTAAATAAATAAGATAAATTTAGATATATATATATATATATATATATATATATATATATATATATATATATATATATATATATAAGTTTTAGGGCATAAAATTCTGCATCTAAATTAATAAACAGAATAACCTTTACATGCTTTGTAACGACAGAAATTAAATATGAAAATTTCGTAAATTACGGTGAAAATATCGACAGCCATGGAATTGAACAAAAATAAATAAATGCTTGACGTTTTATCAAATTGTCAGAAATGTCAAATAAGTTAACTTATGTTGTGACAGATAAAACGTCAAGCTTTTATTTATTTTTTGTTCAATTCCATGGCTGTCGATATTTTCAATGTAATTTTCGACATTTTCATAATTAATTTCTATCGTTACAAAGCATGTAAAGGTAATTCTGTTTATTAATTTAGATGCCCTAAATTTTTATTTGACGCGTTTTTGCTTAAAATAATCAGGCGAGCAGGAAATTGTAAAAACCTGATTTCCCATGTTAATCTCCTATGTACACCTTTAAGACAGACACACGGTATATATATATATATATATATATATATATATATATATATAAATATTGATAATCTTCTTTGTTTTCAAAGACTACTCTACGAGTATAACATGAAAAATACAAAAGAACAATATAATGCAATATTGTGTAACATGATAAAATATAATATAACATGATTATACATATAAATAGTGGCTTGTGTCGGCACAGGAAGCCCTCCTGGGAGATAGACTCCACTTATAAGGATATTTGTTGCAGTTTGCCATATTAAAATAAATACAATATAAGTATAGATAAGACAAGATATTAAAATTAGAAATATATGACTAGAAATAAATTAGCAAACCCGTAAATGGTTTCTCTGGTCTGTACAGCGCTACGATTTCTATTTTCACTTCCCGGCCATCTTCCAGCTTTAGGATATGCCTGTAGCTAGCCATTCGATTGATTTTACTGGCCTATAACGCCCCAGCTAGCGTGTACAGCACTTTGAAGCTGTGTGGACCACCACTACAACAGAGCAACTACTGCACGGCTAGTAGTGATAGCACCACTAACGAACTGTGTCCGAATTATACTAATTACATTCCGAGATTCACAATAACCAGCCACCCGGCCATGAACGCCGTAATTGGATGATGAAATGAAATTTTACGGGTTGGGGGTAGATTCTTTCCGGTATTACTGTTATTAAACCAAACACAAGGAGGCCAAGGCTGTTGCAGTTTGCTTAGAAGGTAATTCAATTAAAAGACTTTTTTCTATGAAATTCGAACAGAATAGAGAAACTCTATATGTATTTTGTAAAACAGTTCATATAGAAGAGAATAATTGGCGATGTTTAAATTAGTTTATAATTGAGAGACTCAGTGGAAAATGGACGAAATCTATACATACCTTTTCAATTTCAAATTTAGAAAATGTAATATCAATTTCAGAGAAAGTAATTTCAGTTTCAGTAAAGGTAAATTCATTTTTGGATATATAATTAAAATTCGGAAAAATAAATTTAATATCAGATTATATTTTTATCAAATAATTAAAAGGTTTTAAATAAACAATATTTTGATCCAAAACGTTTTAACCGAAATCGATATTTATAAGTACCATTTATAAGAAAAATAGGAAAGTGCACTCTTTCACTGTTTTAAATTGTAATAACCTTAACTTTAAAATAAGTGAATGGCGCACTTCTCATGACGGCCAGTAGGACATATCTAATTTGTTTACATTATGAATGAGTGTTTTTTGACCCAAAATATTTACTGAGTTTACATGCAGTTTTCAAACAGTTTTCAAAACGTTTTTAGTTTTGAAAACGCCATGTATAGTGTCAAAACGGTTTTGAGTTATCTCAAACCAAAACTAAAATTCACGGGTTTGACTTGGAAACTAGTTTCAAAACTACTCATGTAAACACTTAAAATTCAGTTTCGAGATTGCGCATGCGTGTATAGCATGATGTTTCTGTTGCCTTGTGTTACTTGTTGTTACTAACCTACAAATAAACTGACAGCTGTGTAGTTTTAGTGTGTAGTGCTACAAAGTAGAAAAAATAATTGGAATAATAGCAAAACGAAAAATTTGGAGTGAAGAGGATCTGTTACTTACATCGGTCAAATGCGCATGCGCCGAAACTGTTTTCAAATCAATTGGTAAACCTGTTTTGAAAATTTCATGTAAACAGTTTCGCGTAATTTTGACCGAAAACTGAAACCATTCTCAAAACTGCATGTAAACGTGGTAATTGTTAACAGTTCAACTCAACACGTTCCTCAGTCGAATCCTTTATCAAAAAACACAGTTGAAGGGCAACAATTTGTAAATTCAGGTTTAATTACTCCTTGTGGCGTAACTTGACTTATGACAATTCTGACTTGGAACTGCAGTCTACGGGGACATATACTAGTAAAATCAATTAATCTATCAATTTTATTTATCAATAGTTGTATTAAAACTACACACCTGAAAATTTTTATTATAATCTCACTTTGCGAAATGCAAATAGAAAACATATTTATTTATTAGATTAAAGTTTTGCGATATATTTTAATTTATTTTCCTTACGTTCATTACGCTATTTAATTTTTATTAATTTAAATATACTTAGGTACTTACATATTTAGTTATGCTGGAAACTGTATAAGTTCCATTCCATATAACTATGATTCTATTTACTAATTTGTTTTTAAAACGAGACTTAATTTGAAATGATTAGTTCTTTGACAGTGACATTTATCTGTCAATTACATACATTTGAGATATGAACCAAAAGCGTTTTCTTTTTAGGGGGAAAATGAACTAATCTTACCTCGTACTGAACTAAACTGAACTACTCCCAAAAAGAACGGTATATTTTTTAAAAAAAAATAAGAAGTAGAAGATAAAAACATATATAGCATTATATTTATAATATAATAATATGTTAAATTTGCTTGTGGTTATAGTCTGTTGTATATGTGATTTGATTTTGACATATTAAATTCTTCTACATTTGAGTACTTAAATATGGATGTATTTCTTATGGTAAAGAAACATGATATAACGTTTCAAACTAATTAATTTCTTCTGTTTATATCATTTTAATATCATATACTTACAAAAAAGACAAAATGCATAGCAGTCAGTCATACTGACGTAACATTGACATTCGGGATCAGTTCAGGATCATTTGATGCTATTTCAAAGGTGGTGCTTCGCGGGGGCGGGGACGAATAAAATGGGTTGTACAAGATCATTTATCCTCTTTAAAAAAAAACGATTTAGGGTAGATGCGTGCTACTCGGAATTGATCTTCTTGATAAAAAGAAAGCGGCTCAAAGAATTGTGCTTGTTTATAGCGTAGGTTCCGGGATTTAAATTATAAATAATTTTATAAATTTATCCATAAAATATACAGAAAAAGTTTTTATGCAAACCTGTAGAAAATTTAATTTATTAATAACACAAATCTCGAAAAAATATTTGAAGATATTTTTAAGCTTTTGAGCTACAAGTAAAGTACCTTTTCCGATTATCTAATTTACACCAAAATCTAATGACTTCTTCCCATATTAGAATATAATAGAAATACAAGGTTTAAAAATTTTCTAATGATAGTATTTGAGTTAGAGTGGAGGATTTACACACACATACACACACACATACATACATACATACATACATACATACATACATACATACATACATACATACATACATACATACATACATACACACACACACACACACACACACACACACACACACACACACACACACACACACACACACACACACACACATACATACATACATACATACATACATACATACATACATACATACACACACATACATGCACACACAGACATCATCGTGAACGTGGTCATTTACCAAAATCTCAATATGCGATTTTTAGCACGATCGCTTTATCTCCATTACCAATGGTAGCGGGAGGTAAAAAAAATAGTTCTCGCTATGCGTCGGAGTTTAACTATTTCTCATAAAGACACCATCCTTTTTGAAATTCTCCAGTTGTGCTTAAAGAGTATTAGTTTTGAAATAAAAGAAGCAAAACTGATTGGGGACAGTTTTTCATTTTCTATTTTAGTTCTATTTCAAATGGACGAGACACAATTGATTCCCGTGTAATTACGGACTTGCGATGCTATACAATTCAATGAACTTGCTCCGGGCATTATATTGATCATGGGCCTTATCCCTCGCGAAAAATCCTCTCCGAATACCAATAAGAGAGAAAGTATCATTCGCCAAAAATAATAGAACATGATAGTGTGACTTTCAAAGCATAAAAATAGAGAAAACCGGTTGAATGAGTTATTTTTTACTAATATGATGGACGGGATAGAAATATTGAGAATAAAACACATGGTTCTTGTTTCTTACAATTTTATTGTAAATATTTATGTTAAAAGTAGTTCCCTTTAACAATAATACAATTCGGTTTTAGTTCCTTCTACTTCTTAAAAGCTCCCAGCCAATCTACTTCTGGAACGCTATGCAACTTATTTATGAAATTTTTAAAATTTGTCAAAGTTTTCAAATTAATTTCTAGTGACTTAAAATTTGCCTAAGCTGTCAAACTAATTACCGGAGAACTTAAAAACTGTCATATTAATTTTTGGCTTGCTTCATAATTCATTATTTGAAAATACTCTCTGGTTAATTTAATATTTTCAGTCAATGCGATACTTTGAATAATTGATTAACTAAATTCTAACCTAACTTATGTTACTTTCGCTACTTAATTTCAATTGACCGATACATAACTGAATATAGTGAAATGTAAATTTTGTTTTCCATGGTCTGCTAGATTTACGTATTCTCTACAATTCTAGCGTTATCCTCGTAACTCAAAATTGGGTAAAGATACGTACTTGGATATTTCATTTCGTTAATTTGCAACCATTGAAACTTTTCTTTTGTTTTTGCTTCCACACGCTTTCGCATTTTACATTATCCTCAATCGATTCTTAGTCAAACTTATAATTGCGTACACTAAAATTTCACTGTAAAAGTAAAATACGCCAACAATCCATTATTTTATTATATTAAGAATTAATACCCGAGGTATTAGCATCCCAAAAAATTGCAGTCATAACTTTTCCATCAGAGAGAACATTTTTCTTTTTTTGGTAACGTAGAACCAATATGGTTTCATTTGGATTGGACTGTTGTTTTGACTTGAAATATAATTCAGATTTCATCTGTGCTTACAAACCGACGGATATAATTCAGCGCACTGAAAAAAAAATGCCTAACAGTACTGTGAAACTTATACTTGAATGCGTTTTTCATCCACAATCAACATTTGCAGCACCCATCTTTCCGAAAGCTTTTTCATGGCTAATATATGACATGTTTCGCAAATCTGAGATGTCCACTTCGTTAGCATTTTCAGACACCTTTAATGTCGTGCTCTTTGTTCACGATTTTTTAGACGTTAAATTCGGCTACTCACTTTTTTATGGTAATATAATATGAAGTTGCATTATCACCCACAACATTTTTCATTTCATTAAATAGTATATTAAGTATTAAGAACGGCAAGGTGTTAGAATTTATAATAATAAATTATTATGTAGCTGAGTTGGCTATTTCAAATTTTCGTTGATTACTATAGTTACCAAATTTAATTGTTACCGATGTTTAATGTCACAGTCAGTCTTGTATTTTGTTCACAATAAATTACATGTTTCTCGGAAGTTATTTCTTCAGTGTATGATTGTATTTCCACTGCTGCTCCTATCATTTTTCAATAGGTTATGGGCCCAGGAGCAACGTTTTCGCACTGTAAGAAAGTCTTCTGAAAGATTGTGAATAAATTTGCCTTTGTAGGTATACACAAAATGGGTGACGCCATAGATTACCGAAATTTAAAAAAATTCGATGGAACAGATTTTCAAATGTGGAAATTTCAGATGAATACTGTTCTTGTAGCCAATGATCTCCTGGAATATGTCAACGGTACTATAAATAAACCAGATTCGAATGAAGATCCTAAAAAAATGGCATTATGGAAGAAATGTAACGCAAAAGCGATGTATATTATTTCTTCTTCTGTAGAATATTCTCAATTAGAATATCTTATCACCTGTGAGACTGCAGCTGAAATGTGGTCAAAATTACGTTCCCTGTATGAACAGCAAAGTGAGTCAAATAAATTGTTATTAATGAGTAGGTTTCACGATTACAAAATGTCTCCTAATGATTCTATTGCTCAACATGTAGCTAAAATTGAAAATATGGCTAGACAGTTAAAAGATCTCGGAGAAAATATTTCAGACTTAACTTTAATGGCAAAAATTTTAGGCAGCCTACCTGCAAAGTTTAATAATTTTATAACTGCTTGGGATAGTGTTGAGCCTAATAATCAAACAACCAAAAATTTAATACAGCGTTTAATTAAAGAAGAAAGTCGTATGTCAGTGTCAGATATCATGACAAGTGCATTATCTGTCATGAATAAAAATGATAAAAGTAAACAAAAATACTCGAATCATTCGCACCATAAGAAAGACGTTGAATGTTTTTACTGCCATAAAAAGGGTCACATATCCAGAAACTGTCGAAAGAGGAAACAAAATCAAAATTTTAATAAAGAACAAAACTCAAATTTTGCAAATATGAGTGCATTTACTGCTTCGACATTTTCTGATCCTTATATGGATGTTTGGTTGACTGATAGTGGAGCTTCTCAGCATATGAGTTTTAGGAGAGAATGGTTTTATGAATTTGTCCCATGTGCTGGTGAATTTGTAAAACTAGGTGACAATGCACTTTGTGAAATTAAAGGACATGGAAAGATTTTAATTGAAAGAAAGGTGAAAGATAAATGGATCTTAGGAAAACTTGAAGATGTTTTGTATACCCCCACTTTAAAGAAGAATCTTTTTTCAGTGGGAGCCTGCACCAATAAGAAATATAACATTTGTTTCCAGAATAATTGTGTAAATATTTTTGCAAGAAAATTTTTTATATAGAATGTTGTTTAAGGTTGTGATTCAGAAACAAATATGTCTAGCAGCCAAAGAAACCCTTAAAGTTTGGCATAATCGCTTAGGTCATATAAATTGTAAAACTATAAACGATATGGCAAATCATGGTTTAGTAGAAGGATTACCTATAATAGAAAATAGCGATTTCTTTTGTGAAGCTTGTCAATTTGGTAAACAACATCGTCCCAGTTTTATAAGAAATCAAGAAAGAAGAAGTTTTAAACCAGGTGAGTTCATTCACACTGATTTATGTGGTCCAATGTCTGAGTCAATGGGTGGCGCAAAATTCTATTTACTTTTCAAGGATGACAGTTCCAGTTATTGTCATGCATATTTTATTAGACATAAATCTGACACTTTTGACAAATTTATAGAATTTGACAGATATATTTTCAATAAATTTGGTCATCACATCAAAGTTGTCAGAATGGACAACGGTACCGAATATTGTAATAAAAACATAAAAGACTATTTCGTAAAACATGGAATTAGATCTGAAATTGCAGCACCCTATTCTCCGGAGCAAAATGGTCGTTCTGAAAGGGAAAATAGGACAATAATAGAAAAAGTACGTTCTATGCTTTATACAAGAAAATTACCTAAATATCTTTGGGCTGAAGCTGTAAACACTGCCATATATATCCTAAATCGAACACCATGCTCTCAGACGAAACACACAACGCCTTATGAAATCTGGACAGGAAGAAAACCAAATCTGTCACATCTTAGAGTTTTTGGATCCACTGCTTACCTGCATGTACCTAATAATCAGCGAAAGAAATTAGATGCGAAATCTAGAAAATTCATTCTTGTCGGTTATGAAGGTGAGTCTAATAATTACAGACTGTGCGATTTGCAGACGAGGCGAGTTGTTGCGTCAAGCAGCGTTGTCTTCAATGAAAATGACATCGAGGTACCATCAACGAATGAGAAGTACGACGATAGAATTTATTTCACTAATAACAGTGAAATAGCAGAAGAAACTATTACCAGAAAAGAAGTTCAAACTCATCGCGAAGAAGCAGAGAATAAGCAAGAAAAAGTCGTCGCTCCGAGTTTACGAGATCGCTCCAAAATAAAGAAACCTGAACGATATGAAGCAAATTTAGTTTCCTTCGACGAACCTGCATCGTATGAAGAAGCCATATCAGGAAACATTGCAAGTCAGTGGCAGAAAGGAATTGAAGAAGAGCTTGATGCCCACAAGAAAAATGAAACGTGGTCCTTTTCACCATTACCTCCAGATAGAAAACCTGTTGGGTACAAGTGGGTCTTCAGAGTAAAAAATTCGACATCAGAAGATATTCCACCAAGATTCAAAGCGCGTCTATGTGCGAAAGGGTTTTCGCAAACCCAAGGCGTGGACTACAACGAGATCTTCGCTCCAGTCGTCCGCTACGATTCTGTAAGAATTCTTCTTGCGCTTGCAGCTGAGCGTAATTTGAAGATTCGTCAGTTTGACGTGAAAACTGCGTTCCTGTACGGTGTTTTGAAAGAAGATATCTACATGGCTGTACCAGAAGGTGTAGAGGTAAAAGACCGTAATAAAGTGTGTAAACTTAATAAATCTTTGTACGGTTTAAAACAGTCCCCGCGAGTTTGGAACAAAAGGTTTGATGACTTTCTTAAAAAGTTTAATTTTAAACAAAGTTCTGCTGATAAATGTGTGTATGTCGGTAAATTCGAATTTGGACAAGTGTATTTAGGATTGTATGTTGATGACGGTTTAATTTTTAGTGAATCAAATGAAGCTCTCGATATAGTAATAGCATCACTACAAGAATCTTTTGAGATCACACTGAGTAATGCTTCTTGCTTTGTCGGATTGCAAATAGAGAGAATAAATGATAATAGTATTTTTATTCACCAGTCTAATTATGTTGAACGCATTTTAAAACGTTTTAATATGTGTAATGTTAAAACTAATTCTGTTCCAGCTGATCCCAATGTAGACTTGAGCACTGATCTCAACAATGAATACAATAATTGTGAATTACCATATAGAGAAGCCGTTGGAAGTCTTATGTTCTTAGCAACAGTTAGCAGACCTGATATTGCTTTTTCAGTGGGAGTAGCTAGTCGTTATTTAGCAAATTTTAATAATCACCACTGGCAATATATAAAGCGAATTTTTAAATATTTAGCAGGAACAAAAGACTTCGGAATTCGATATATTGGTAATGGGAGCACTCTTATCGGTTATTCTGATTCAGACTATGCAGGTGATGTAGACACAAGCAGATCTACTTCAGGTTACATTTTTAAATTAGCAAATGGTCCGGTTAGTTGGGCATCACAACGACAGCGCATGGTCAGCCTTAGTACAACCGAATCAGAATATGTGGCAGCTAGTATGTCATCAAAAGAAATAATTTGGTTACGACAACTTTTAAATGATTTAGGATTTGAATGTAAAGAACCTACAAAAATTCATGTTGATAACCAAAGTGCTATCCGTTTAATAAAAAATCCGGAGTATCACAAGCGCAGTAAACATATTGATGTACGATACCATTTCATACGAGAAAGATATGAAAACTTAGAAATTGATATTGTTTATGTCTCATCAGAAAATCAACTTGCTGACATATTAACTAAAGCATTGCCCCGTGATCGATTTAATGTATTGTGTTATAATATAGGTTTAAGAAGTTTAAATAAAGTACAACACAAAACAGTTTAAAACGAAAATTTGAAATATAAAAGCAAAATAATTTTTATTAAGTGGGAGTGTTAGAATTTATAATAATAAATTATTATGTAGCTGAGTTGGCTATTTCAAATTTTCGTTGATTACTATAGTTACCAAATTTAATTGTTACCGATGTTTAATGTCACAGTCAGTCTTGTATTTTGTTCACAATAAATTACATGTTTCTCGGAAGTTATTTCTTCAGTGTATGATTGTATTTCCACTGCTGCTCCTATCATTTTTCAATACAAGGACAGTTTACCGATCGAAGACAATGTTTGGGGACTGAGCGAAGCGAAGGTCCCAATTTTGTCTGAGATCTGTAATTCCTTAACGTTCGTGATGCTTATACTATATTTTGCACGATCGACGCACAAAACTTAAAAGAAAAATCTGGTGTGGCCAACACAAAACCTCCCGCCATGTACCACTCCAGTCACAAAAAAGATTAAGCTAATCTTTATTTTTGACACCCCATGAGGTCTCGTAGCCGCGTGCCTGTGTCAGGTCGCGAATCTGGGGAACCGGGTTCAATCTCGACCAACGCCAAATATTTCCAATTTTAAATGGCACAAAAATGACCGCATGGAAAGGGACAGGGTGCAGAGAAGGAAAAAAGTTGAGCATCAATTCATAATTAATTAATGGCGACTATAATAATACTTTATACATTACTGTCATTTATTGCTTAGACCTTCAATTTTTCAAAAGACCCCCTTACAAAGACCTGTAGATTTAATTTATGTTGAAATTTTTATGATTTATCTTACATATATTTTGAGTTTCAGTTCGTCATTTTCTCTAATTTCCCTAATTAAGTGATGATTTCTCTTCCGTGTTACCCTGTTTGTCTTTCTCGCAACATTAGCTGGGACATTCTGTTGTAGAGACAATAAATAGCCAATCAGAGTGTGCAGAGAAGGTTGCCATTGTATTACAATGAGCCGGCTTTCCATATAAACGATATCGTAGATTCAACGGCCGGCGGCCACCAAACGACATGTTTTTATACAGCGGACACTTGAATAAACAATCCTGAGTGTATTAGCTCCTTAAACAGATCGAGGAAGATCCAGCTACTAGGAGATCTTATATAAATAAGGAAGGAGAAATAGAGGAAACCGACAGAATTTTTCTTAAGTGCTAATAGATAAATGAAAATGATGAAGTACTGTGTTTGTTATTAGATGTTGAAGTTTGTATGATTTTATGCTTTTCAAATTTATACTGCAATTTTCTTTACACTACGACGATCAAAAATGCAATTTTGGCATTTATTATACCGAACGATTTTGTCGCTAATTATTGATAGTTTCAAATTTATTTTTATTAAGAAAAATTGACCAAAATCAGTTTTTACCTCCCGTCATACCGTAGATAAGGTGGTAATGTAATAGTGCAAAAAATTCGATGGTGTTTTCAGTAAATAAGCACGAATTAGGGTCCCCACAACACGTTTTTACTATTTTACGATGGTGTGTGTGTGTGTGTGTGTGTGTGTGTGTGTGTGTGTGTGTGTGTGTATGTGTGTGTGTGTGCGCGCGCGTGTGCGTGTGCGTGTGCGCGTGCGTGTGTGTGTGTGCGCGCGTGTGTATGACGATTTTTTTGTCCAGGATAACTCTTACAACAAACTTCCGAAAATTTCTATTTTCTGTATTTTAATTTATACATTCATATAAAGAGTTGATTAGATTTTGGGTAAAATTGGACAACCGGAAGTGATACGTTACTTGAAGCCCATAACAGTTTTTAATGACAAAATATATTAAAATATAATCCAAAACTTTTCAATTTTAGTATTTAAGACTTTCATAACAAGAAGAATAACATATTAGATTTTGGCTAAAATTAATAAACCGGAAGTGATACTTTACTTGAAACTCTCAACAGATTTTCGTGAAAAATATATTGATATATTCAAAAACTTTTTAAATTTAGTATGTAAAACTTTTATATGAAAGGGAATAACATTAGATTTTGGCTCAAATTGATAAACCGGAAGTGATACTTTACTTGAAGTTCTGAACTCTAATTTGTATTTAAGACTTTTATATTAATGAGAACGACCTATTAGATTTTTTTCTAAAGTTTATAAACCGGAAGTATTACTTTACAGAAAACTATAAACAGATTTTCTTGAAAAAATATATTATAACATGATCTAAAACTTATCAAATTTGGTATTTAAAACTCGATTTTGACTATACTTATATGATAAACCGGAAGTGGTGCTTAATTCGGAGCTATTTTATTTCGTATTACAGACTTTTCTATTTATTGGAACGAGAAATTAGATTTTGTTTACAAACGATCAATCGGAAGGTCAGTGCTATTTTAAACATGAAATTAACGGTTATGTGCTGGCCACATCAGTTTTTTTTTCTCATTATCCAGAGACGTGCTTTATTTTTTATTGCATAGAAATCACTTCCCATTTTAAGATTCTCATAGTGGTCATTAAGAATACATACCGGGTGTAACGTGAAAACGGACCGTAAGCGTTTAACATGAAAAATAGTTTTACCTTGCGCAAAAGTAACCAATAGACAAAAATTCTTTAATTTGATAGGAATTGCATTGAAGCTTCATACGTTGTTTTAATTTTTTATTGTTGGAGATATTTGGACCTGTTCCTGTTGGTAACAACCATGTAGGGACGCGTAGAAATCCATGGTTGTGGCGTAGTGAAGTAAAATTTTCAAAAACGACCGAAGAAAAAAAGGATCAACCCTAGTCCTGAGTTGATAGCCACAACCATAGATTTCTACGTGTCCCTACACGATTGTTACCAACAGAAACAGGTCCAAATATCTTCAACAATAAATTAAAACAACATATGAAGCTTCTATCCAATAAAATTCCTATCGAGTAAACTTCACAACTTCAGAAACGTCTCATAAAATTTTTTTAAATAAAAGTTGCAGAGATTTATTCCCGCATTAAATTTAATAATAACATTTTATTTTGCACGTTTTGTAATTGAGAAAATTAAATTAATTTTTCTTCATAAAACTTACTTCTGCTGTCAGTAACACTCAGTTTGAGTCATCATTATTGAAAACAAAGAATTTTTAACACGAAGAAAAGTTACAGATTATCATGTAACATTATTTTGATGCCAGTTATACTTTATAGTTGGGAATTCTTTCTGACAAGTAAAAGGTTATTACATTTGTTAGTGATTTTGTTTTAGTTTCATAGCTAACATTATAAAGAAGTAACTTTTAAAATTAAATTTTCTCGGTTACAACCCGTAAAAATAATGTCATACTTGAATTGGGTCAAGAATTTAATTCTTCTTTGTGGAGGATAAATTGTTTTTTCATATTAAATGCCTATGGCTTGCTTTTCGGGTTACGCCTTGTATAATTTTATATATTACACAAATGTAAAATGCACTGTGAATTTAGTTCTAGCGGTTTTTTTTATTACCAACTTAAATGTTAAATGAAATTTTATAGACAGTCAAAAATAGTTTATGGAACAGAAAGTATTTAAATTAAGATATCTTTAGTTGAAGTAATTTTTGCGGAAAAATAATGAAATTGTGTATATTTCTGGGTTTATGCAGCATGTAAACTATAACATTAAATTAAGCACTTAATTAAGAAACTAAATTAAAATAACGTCGTTTATGTAGTAAATTAGAATTTAAATTTTATGTTTGACATTTCGTATAAATTATATTTATATAGGATAAATAGATATAGGTAATATACATATTGTTGAATAGTATTAATAGTCCAATTAGTATTTCGTCACTATTCTCTGCATAAACTTTGTTGTCTTCATACATTTTCTTAGGTTAGGATTTAACATAATGGGCGCATTCAGCAGACATGTGGTCGCTGAACATGTTCACCATTTTTCTGCTGTGTGTACTGTTCACTAGACACCGTCCACTGAACAGTCACCGACCAGTTGACCGCAAAAAAAGTACGGTCAGATGGTCCTGGTCACTTGGTCACTTATTTACGCGCGCTAAAGCGAATGTTATTTTCTTAAAATGGCTTATAAAAAAGTTTATATTGTCGATAATTTTATATATACTGCCTCTGCGCCAGAAGAAGATCATAATTATTATTTTAACGGTATGTTAGAATTTCACCATTATTATTTAATATTCTGTTGTGTTTTAAGGCTTAGTTTCTTCAATACTATTTTACGTAATATTTTTAAAGCATAATTTAAATTATTATTTTCAAATCTTTCTGACTTTTGAACAGCATGAATCAAATTGAATGTGAAAAGAGTATTCAGCAGAAACTTATTTGTTCAGTCACTGTTTGGTCAGGTGTTTAGTGATCACAGAACTCTGCTGAATGCGCCCAATGTCATAAGTGCGCGATCGACACAGGCGCAAAACTTAAGATATAAAATTAAACTAAAAGTTAAGTTCTTCAATTAAGTACCGGTATTTTCACTTGCGAATAAAAGTTTAGATAAATTTATCCTTCAGATAAATATTTTTGTTGTCTTTTCATTTGCAAATAAATTTATTCGAAAGTATAACATCTGTTATTCGCGGAATAACTTATTCGGTAGTTGGGTAGCGAACAACCGTTTATTCGTAAGTACATTACATTTCCACATAGTGCAGATATATTAACAAAATGGATATATTAAATATTTTTTATGATTATGAAGATATTTTGAACTATGAATTAATAAATAACGTAAGATGCCGATCAGATACCATCAGAGACCGACATAACCACATAGATGAAGGAATTGGGATCGTATTTTTTGATCTGAAACAGTGAATAGGTAAATCATTATAAAGATTCTGTCATTTGACGCTGGCAAAATATTTTCAAATTTTGAATACTTTTGTTGAATACAGACAAACATTTACTTCGAGTTGAAAGAAATATACAAAAAGTACAAGGAAAATTTTACAGTATACATATCTCGTTTCCCACATATGATTGCTGCATTAGACAGTACACTTGTTAAATTATAGTCTGCCTGGGCTAAAAATGCAGAAGAATATAGATGACATTGAAGATGTCAAACATAATTTTGTCAACTACGGATTCAAAAGAAGTTGACATATTTCATTCTTGTCTGCTTAACGTGGCTACGCCAAAGTCCATCCTTTTCTATTGATACAAATTCACTCTGCAATTCACGAACGTTAAAGTTATTCGACAGATAGCTATTTGTTTCTGTAAAATATGTGAAAAGACACAGTTGAATTATTCGTTGGATAAATATATAGAATAAATTTATTTAACGAATACATATTCGAAACTTTATTCGGCAGTGAAAATACTAGTAATATTAGTTGCATAAACGTTGTAATTGATAACAACTGTTTTTACTTGTTTAGTTTAGGGGTTAGTCACGAAGGAAATATGGTGTACACAAGAAGGAATTACTAGGGAAATACAGGAATTACTAGGGAAATACAGGAATTACCAGGAAATATCTGGGAAATACGTGTATTATTAGGAAATATTTGGGAATTACGAAGGAAATATTTCTTTTTTGTTTACGATAATACACGAATATATCCGATATGTTCACGATATACAAGTAATTTGAATTTGAACTGCGCGGCAACGCTGTATAAGGTGACTTTAGATGTCAGTGTCAGGTCAGGTACTTCTTGAGCTACTTGCTCATGCGCATGTTACATTTGTGGATTTGTGTGTTGTTGCCTCCTGGCCGCGTGTCTGGTCGCGAATCTGGGGAACCGAGTTCGATAGATGATCTGTGGTTTAGCAGCTGCAGTCACGAATCATGCCGGGCATTCACGAATACCAAGGGAAGGCAGCCTCCTGTGCTGACTTATACGCAGGTATAATGATCTTGATTCACGCATCGTGTATGCAGCACGAGTGTGGAGTATGCCTTTAAGAACTATACTTTTAAAGAGTAGAGGGCTGCGAAAAAGATCGATTGATCGATCTTGAACGATCTTTATTTGTAAAAATCGGATTGATCTGTTATTTTAAAAAGATCGATCAATCGAAAAAATCGATTTATCGGAAAGATCGATTAATTGAAAAATCGATTTTTTTACAAAAAGACCGCTCAATTAAAAACAATTATCTGAATTCCGGAAAATCGATCTTTCTAAATGATGTCGATCTTCTAGATTCTGAAAAATCTTTTTTTTAATATTTATTCCAAGATAGATGAAAAAAATCTCTTGATTTCACCAGCATTTGGCGTTTCATGCGCGTTACGTGTATTTTTTCGTAATTTGATGTGCGTATGCGTAGTAGAAATTTCATATCAATAAAAATCGAAGTTTTAATAAAATCTATCTTACGAGTTTATATTAAAATCGATTTTTGATCTATTTTTAAAATCGATTTTTTGATATAGTATTTCGATTTCATATTTAAAAATATCGATTTTTTGCTATTGATCGATCAAATCGATCAATCGCGACAAATCTATTTTAGCAAAAGATCGAAAATCGATTTCAAATTTCTAAGATCGCACAGCCCTAGTGTAGAGGAGCTTAGCCTCCGTTGTATGCACAACAGTCTAATAAATAGGCGTAACATGATTAATACAGAAAAATTATGCATTAAGTTCATTTTAAACCTACACGTAACTAATACAAAATTAATGAAAATAGAATGAAGAATAAACATGAAAGAAAATGTTTTGAAAAATTTTTTATCCTGATATGTTATGAGGAGGCTTTGCTTCCCCTGACGAGCCGCCACTGATACGTCATTTCATGAAATGCGTATTACTTTTCAACAAGATAGGCGTTTTTAAAGGAAGTGTTTTGGACGTAATTTACTTAAAAATACCTAAAAAAACGCACAAAAGTTTCGTTTAGAAAGATTGCGAGGGAAAATGTCCTAATTATTCTATATTAGGGCGGAATTCAGACTAGGTAATGTTTTAAAATGAGTTTAAATTACTATAGTGGCTAGACTATATATCGATGCAATAGTCTTTCATTCAATAAAATAAACCAAAATTAGGATTTGGGAGCAAGGATTTGTGATGATTTGATGAGTTTTTGTAGTAAAAATGCGAGGAAATACGGGAAATATCAGGGAAGTATGGGAAATATCAGGGAAATACGGGAAATATCAGGGAAATACGGGAAATATCAGGGAAATACGGGAAATACCAGGGAAATACGGGAAATACCAGGGAAATACGGGAAATATCAGGGAAATACTCATTGTGGGAATTACGGTGTACAAAATTTGGGAGCGTGACTAACCCCTCGGTTGTACGGTTTAATTTTGTAATTTAATCGTCAGCATAAACCCAAATTTCACAAATATTCTATTTAATTTCTATTTTGGTTCTTGGTCTGCACTTGTTAATAACTTTTATGTCTCACGAAAGTATTATGAACTGTTTATTGCTAGGATACGGTGTATCTATAACAACCGGGGTATAATGGGAGGGAATAATATTTCATTATGCCCTCATTATAATCCGATCATCGTTTATGGACTTAAAATAATATGAACGGTATATAATGAAATTATTTTCTTTTTAATTATAATTCATTACAATAATAATAAGTATTGATTACAACAATTAATATAAGAATACAGCTTTGAAAGCACAATACAGAAATCAATTTTAATTTAATTATAATACTTAAAATTGATTATCAAAAAAACTTAAAAAGCCATTTACTTTCACCACACGTGAAATAAGGCCGTCGAATTGCAAACTGTAATGTTTCGCATTCATTTTTGATAGATGACGGATCACTAATTTTTTGGGGATGATATTTATCCACTTTTGAATTCATTTTTGATATTATTTATCATCACATGTGACAAATCCAAAGCCGTACAAGCTCTCTAAAATGTAATAATATTCACAAATAAGTGCATAAGAAATAAAGAACTGAGATCTGTCATGTGATAACGAACCTCAAAATATAATACTTACATCTACAGACGAGAATAAAATAATTAGAAGATCATTTATACGTTTGTCTTCCTCAAAGTATACAGAAACATTCAAAATAAATTATTTACACCGTTTCGACAAAATATCTTCCGAAACATCAAATTCACCCATTCCACCATCTCCAACGATTTAAAACGTTTTTAAAAATAAATAAATGTTGATAATAAACAAAACAATTAAACAACATCCTTAGCAACGTGAAAGTTTAAGCATTATTGTGATCAAAATTATTATAAATGAAGACTTATTTCACATAATCTAGTGAGACATAAAATCTTGTATGTACCACGAGCGTTACTAGATGATAATTAGGGTACCTTTATAACCAGGGTATGGCCATGGCGTGGCTCACGTTTCGTCCGCCATTACCGGGACATCTGTTATATGTGTTGTTCTTGCACAAAGTATTATGTATTTTCGTGGCTATTTGTTTTATTTTAATGAAAAACACATTTAATTATCATTTTAATATGTATTTAAAGTGTAAGTAATATATTTTATCTTATTTACTTGTGTAGTTTGTTAAGATATCCATCACGATTACTGTCACTGAAAACAACTAAAAATTACCAATATTAAGCACAATCATTTAAATTTTTAAAAGGTAAGTTTAAAATATACAATTATTATGTAAATAAGAACTACAGATATTAAATTAGATGTGATAATAACAACCCATGTCATATATTCTACATAACCTCTAAATGTATATCTTAATAATAATTGTGTATCTCTTAAATAAATTAATTTTTCTTACCTTTATAAATTCACAGTGTGATAATTTAATATTATTTTATAATATAATATCACATTTATTACAAATAAATAGGAAAATCAATTACCGACAATGGCGGCGATCTTGGCCCATGGCCATACCCTGGTTATAAAGGTACCCTAATGATAATGCCCATCGGGCGACATCTATCCCTCGGGCCGGAGGCCCTCGGGCTAGATTCTCTTCGCCCTCCTGGCATTATCATCATAGTAACACCCTTGGTACATAAAATACTATTCTCCATAATACTTCAAATTTTTATAGGGTTTAAATTAGTACATTTTTCAATTTTCGTATGAAATGTAAATACTATACTGTGTTATTTCAAATTTAATGAGATGTGTACTCGTATATCCCTGATTTTGCTTTTACTGAATAAACTAATCATATCGTTGGCTTCATCTCGATTTGCTGATTCTAAATCTGTCTACCCGACAATATTATCCAGCTCTATGCTGATGACAGCATAATTGTAATTATATATCAATCGTGTGTTAATGGTGTGTTTAATAGCGAGAGTATGTAGGTACGTATTTATTTCACATTTTTATCCATTTTCACGGACTTAATTACATTTTCAATATTAAAAACCACTTACGGTCTTTAACCAAAATTGAAATTTCGATTGATGAAAATTTTGCTTTATATCTGCAATTAAAAATGTTTTACATTCAATCGGGTATTATGGAAAATGGATTTTAAAAGCACTTAATAGGTAGGGCGGGACATAATTTGCTATCAGAGAGAGAAAGTGTCTGTCAGAAACATCAGTACTACATATTATCATTATACATGAAGCGAAAGATGTTTTGTTCTGTAATTTTCAATTTGTAAAAATGTCTTATTTTGACTAGCTCGTCCATTATAATTCCACTAAAATAAAAAGTTCAACGAAAATAATTTTAAAAAATAAAAGCAAATAAGATATTGTTCCTTTAAAGTACGTGCGAACATACCTTAACCACTAGGCCTAAAATAAGACGATTTAACTAAACTTACCTATATCCGAAAGTATACCATTTAGCTATAGAAAAATATTTATGCAGAGGAGGCACGTCATCAAAGTTTGTAACTGGTATACTACTTTAATTTTAAAAATGTAATGTGTGTTGCATAATTATATTTACGTGCGATGATAATTTTTCGAACAAGTAAATTGATATATTAATCTCTATCTGTTTTAACTGTAGAGTGATGCGAAGATAGGAACAGTTTGATCTTATTTTCTGATTGTATAATACTCCGAAATTATCCAATCAAACAACAAGATGAAACTGCTCCTATTTTCACACCACTCTATAGGTAAAAATATTTATACTCTGGAAACAGCTGCTATATTAAGAAAATTCTGATTGAAAGGTGTCAGTGTCAAGTGCAGTTGACAGTATGTTTGTGTTATATAGGATATTTTGCTAAAAACTTTCTGTATGGAATTTGTGAATCTAGTGATCTATACATTTTTCTTATGGGGCAACTTTAAACGATTTCGGCTCGTATTCTCACCTCTCGGAGTATCGCTACTTCCGAAATAGCGCTATTTCGATTTTTTAAATTGTATTTACTGACAAGAATAGATTTCATATTTTTTAAATTAAAACCTATAATATTTCAAATAAGTGATATTTACAATTTAATTTATTTTTATTTCTCTAATTTTTAACATTAAAGTTGATATTTGACAGCTGAAGTAGCGATTTTACGAAAGTAGCGCTACTTCAAAGAGGTGAGAATACGGAACCTCGTATCTATTAAGAATCATTCACAACAAAAAAATTTACGTAACGGTAGAATTAGTGGAAGTGGTAGCGGCCTGGGTGAAAGATTGAATGCGTTATAGCAAATATATTCGTTGAAATCCAAAAATTAAGAAAATTAGTAGTAGCGCAGTGGCAACAACAGCGGTAGGAGTTTGCAAACTCCAAACTTCTACGTTGCCACTACCGCTACTGCTTAATTTTTTTGACGGTTTTGACATTTATTGACATTTGATTTCTGATTTCATCAGATAAAATGAGCAATAGAAAAAGAATCATTTTGTGGTGTGCCTCAGATGTTGCGCTATATAAACAAACAGACTTCTTAATAAACTTTGCACAATTAAAAGTGAACACATTTTCGCTTATTTCAAAGGCAATTTGTGCCCACGCATTTTTTTTTTTTTTTGAAATAATTTTAAATTCCCTTAATGTCTTCTCTTTTTTCACACAATGGAGTACTTGTGGATAAGTGTAATTAATAAGTCATCATCTATGTCAGTTGCTTTTTGCGCAAAAATAAAATGACAGCTATAACTGTCAACCTTGCACCCTAGTAATTTATAATAAAAAATCTGATGTGGCCAGCACATTACCTTCCGTCAGTTCTATGTATTTTGTACAAATTTCATACGGAAAGTTCCTTGCTAAATTAAATATTCTATTTCTTGTACATTACCTTCCGGCAGTTGCATGTATTTCATGCAAATTTCATACAGAAAATTATTATTTTGTGACGTTTTCTATATACAGTGTAATGTATCTGCAGAAATAAAAGATTTATTATTATTATTATTATTATTATTATTATTATTATTTCTTGTACATTACCTTAAAGCAGTTGTATGTATTTCATATAAATTCCATACAGAAAGCAAAAGATCCTATATTTCCAGTAAAATTATAAGAAAAACACACTATGTCAATTTCACTTGACACTGACATCTTTCAATCAGAATTTTCTTAATATAGTAGCTGTTTCCATAGCTATGGCTACTTTATGAAATTTAATTTCTTTATAATTTTTTAACTCTATATCCATTTAATATTAATTATAAAATGCAGTCAAATCGTATAGAGAATAAAATATTCTTTAATATTTATAATAACATCAAATGTGAAAAAATTATATTTAACATAGTTTTTTCAAGAAAAACTGTTAAAATCTTCAAATGATGGTACTTCCGGTTGACTAATTGTAACCAAAATCTAATCAGCTCTTCATATGGATGTAACGAAGAAGTATACGAAAAAAATATAATTTTTGTAACTGTAGTATTAGAGTTATCGCAGACGAAAATTTTGTTACACACACACACACACACACACACACACATCCACACACACACACACACATACAGACATCATCGTAAAAATAGTAAATTCGTATTCTAGGGACCCTAAAACGTGCTTATTGATTAAAAACTCATTATCGAATTTTTTGACCAAAGACAATACCTTCCTTACCTAAAGGTGACGGAAGGTAAAAATTCCTAGAAACTATAATTTCAATAAATTTTCATTGAGAACGGAAATAATTTTTACTGTAAATTTCTTACGCTACCGATGTCACTAATTCTTACACTACCGTTAATTTTTTTATTCTGAATGGGCCTTTACCGTTCTCGATATCATATTGGTAAACACGTTAATTTGGTATGCTGTATATTTTCATAATTACTGGAATAATTCAGTTATTAGCAAACGCCACTGTTTGGGAACAAAATGACCTACATCAACTTAACGAATAATAATTACGATTTTCTAGAATTACCGATCGCTTTGTTATCGTATCATAATAATAAAAAAATCTGATGTGGACACCATACGACTTCCTTGTACGCAAGTCTAATATGAAGTATAGACTCAATTATAAAATTGCACGTATTTGACGTAATTTGACATTAACATCTATTATTATTATTATTTTTTTGTCCTAATCCATAGCAAGCTTCATTACAAAAACCAAAAAGTATATAAGTTTTAAATTTATAAATCTCGCTTATACAAAGGGCTAATTTAATAATACTTGATGTGCTAGACGCAGAATTTAATTCTCTAAAACTCTTATTTGAAGCATTTATTTCTAAAATCAAAATGAAACCATTTTATTCAAGAAAAACTGTTAACAACTTCAGGTAATATATCACTTCCGGTTAGCCTATTTTAACCAAAATCAACTAAGTTGACATAAAAGTCTTATATTCATTAAAATCTATTATAGGCTTCAAGTAAAGTACCATTTCTGGAAATTATGTAATGACCAAAAAGGGAGGTGCACAACTAAATGTCATAGAAGTCCTAAATACAAACTTTCAACTTTCTACAGCTTACCGTTTTTGAGTTATGCGAGATACGTACATACGTACGTACAGAAGACGTCACGACGAAATTAGTCAGAATGGATTCAGGGATGGTCAAAATGGATATTTCCGTTGAAATCTGAAAACCGAAATTTTTCGCGAATACAATACTTCCTTTACTTTGTACAAGGAAGTAAAAATAGTGGAGTACATCATACACTTAACCAACTGTGGGAAGAACTATGGTGCTTCAGGACGTGGAAAAGGAATGAGGAAAAACTGGAGTTTGAAATATTTCGAGAAATCATTTTCTAAAATATTGTCAATTTGATATAATTTATTTATTTACTGTCGTACTTGTTTACGATACGTTTCTCCAGCTTCTATAACTATTTAAACACCTTACAAATCCTTCTTCTCGGCAAACATCTATTCTCTCTTGTTTCATTCCCGTAATGAGTCTTTGGGTCGGACTGGTAATAATTAACACGATTGTCTTTGGCATTGCGAGGGCAGGAACATTGCAGGATCGCTGCAGGAAGCGTGCAGGGATATGAAGGAATCCCTGCAGGCTACTGCAGTCTCAAGGATAACCCAGGACTAGATAATCGCACATAGGCGCACAAACATTGACTTACAAACACAAATACGAGTACACACAGTAGTTAATGTTAATATATCCCTTGTTTGGAGATAGACAATTTACACTGGTAAATGTTTCAGTGCAGCAGAATAGGGTAGTTGAGAATTAAACAATCAAAGCATGGAACTAGGATGGTTATTATTAATTATCGAAATTTCCTGGTGGAAGCATTCATTTTGCATTAGTGAATATGAATAATGTATTTGATGAAATTGGTCCACATATAAATTTATTATTGGAAAGTCTATAATAGAGTTGCTATACCAAATATACAGATGTCTCCTTTAAAACAACCAGTGCTTTTTTGGGGTTACTAATGATTTTAGAGAAAAATGTTGTATACAAAGAAAGATCAGGAATAAAGGGTTACTTTATTCTTAATATCAAAACGAAAATTCAACCAGTGGTTCTCAAGCGATAGGACATTTTTTTTAATGGTAATCTACAGTAATTTTTTTAAACATGTCCGATCAAGGTCATCTACGAATTGTATAAATTAAGATCTTGTTCAGTCAAAATAAGTATTATCGGGTATTTAGTTTTTATGAGCGTACATAAGATACTACTGTTACTTTATCAGTGGCGTATTTACGATTTTCTTCTGGGAGGGGTCCAAAATTATGGTGAGGGAAGGGATTCAGAAAAAAAAGGCGCCGCAGGCGAAAATTTTTTTTCACTCAAGGTCAAATGCCTTATAATTAAAAATTACATTTTTTCAAGGGATGTGAAGCTGCATGTTTTCCCCCTTTTATATACAAAAATAAATTACCAGATCACACAACATCTTAGAAAAGAGAATATATTTAACAGATTGTTGACTTGGATAAACACAACACAATATGGCGCGACTATTATACAGGGTCTACGTTTCATTACATTACAAGAAAAATGCTAGACAGATTATGTTTATGGTCGATGTATCCAGTAGAAACAAATGTATTATCTGTCATTTAAATTTTCTATTCAATGTCTACTATTATCAGTAGTGAAAAATTTAAACAGGATGTTAAAATTAACATAACGAATTACAGATTACACACCCCAAACATTTAATCTGGCTTGCAGCAATGTACAGTAGATCTCGTGAACCTACTTACAAAATTTAATTGTATTTACGTACGCTCACGGTCAGGATCTCTATCTCTTATCTTTTATGTACTCATTGCATTTTGCATTTGAAGCATGCCTCAAACAGCTCCTTGTCTAGCGTACGTATATCTTACCGGAATGAAAGCTTTATCAAAAACATTAGGTATTATACAATTCTTCGAGAGGCAAGCGTTACGGGGTGTAAATTAGGTGAACTGCATTACAAATTAGTTATGGTGGTGGCTTAAAGTGTTCTTTTGATATTTATAACGGAATAAGTTCAAATTTAATTTACATAAAATTATTAATTTGTTAAAATAATATTAATAGTTATTTCTTGTCTGGTGAGGCTCTGCCTCACCTGCCACCTGCCTACCCAGACAAGCACCCCCTGGACCCCCCCCCCCCCCGTAAATACGCCACTGTACTTTATTATAATAAAAGTATATTTACAGTAAGTGTAAGTCTCTAGTCATTAGTACGCTCAAAGTAGAACTGATTATTTTAAAGGAAACACCCTATATAGATAGCTATGTTCTTTGTATACAGAGTGTTTATTTTTAAGGTGTTAGGAAATTAACATGATAAATCAGTTTTTGCAGATAGTTGCTCTCCGATATGACTGACAACAATAGGTGTAATATCAATGGAATGATTTAAATAATTCTGCATTTAAAGACACCAAATAAATTTAAATTTGGTAATATTCTGTCCCACAAATTAATTACTAAAATTATTCATTATTTAAATAATACTGATAGCCATGGCATTTGAACAAAAAAAAATGTTTCACTCTTTACCTGTCAGAATTCATTCTAACTTTTGCACATTTTAATATGTAATAATTTTATTAATTTAACTTTTTGAAAAGAATTTCTAATTTGTTATAAAATATTAAAAAGGGATTAAAACTAATAAAAACTCATTGATAAAACAATCCTGACAGATAAATAGTCAAACATTTATTTACCTTTTTATTTGATTGCTATGGCTATCGCTAATAGCAAAAAATTGAATGAATATAAATTATTGAGACTAAAATATTACATAATTTACATTTGTTATTTGGTTTAGTTTGATGCAGAATTTTCTTACCTATCCAATGATGTTTAATTTGTCCATGTTCATTTGTTTCAACGAATAACCCAAAACCAAGAAGATATTTAAAAATCCTAGTTGCCACTGATATACATTTAGGATATAACGAAAAAGATCCAATAAGAGGTATGTGGCTAACAAATGAACATATTAAATGATAATGGCAAGATATTTGAATTTATCTATACAAGCCGCCTGTTACTTGTTACCATAGGTGTATTTCATTGTTAAAAAAGTTTCTTAAATGTATCTTATTTTTAAGGGAAATATAGAAATATGCATTTAAAAAAAATGGTGGTATATCTTTAACATTTACCAATAGAAAAAACAATTTTGTAAGCCGCCGATAAACATCTAGTATGTCATAATATCAATAAATGAACGTATATTTATGGGGTAGAACCACGGTGTAGTATCTATAGGTGAGAGCACGAGATTCGTTGACATGGCTAAGTAACTGGGAAACAAAATGGCGCTAATGCGACCCGTTACCACCGTTACCATTTGACAAAAAATTTTTTGCTACAAGATACACAACGGGGTATGGATCAAATAAAGAGAAATATAGTCTTTTTAAGGTGCCAAAATGTACAATTTAGCGGCAGCCAGCTACACTATAATCACAGAAACAGATACTAAAATAAATTTCTGATTGAAAGATGTCAATGTCAAGTGTATGTGACATATGTTGTTTTATAATTTTACTGGAAGTATAGAAACGTTTTTGTATGGAATTTGTACAAAATACATACATAGAACTGACAAAGGATAAAAGGTAATGATTGAAAATATAGAATATTATGCGTTATATATGAATAATTTAATATTTTAAATATTTTGTGCAAAAACCGGGTCGCAACAAAACCTGACACCTAGCGGCACACTGCATGAACTAGTCCAGTTAGTTAGCCATTCTTCGTAATGCATTGGAATACGTCGTGCACTCACCTATAGATACTACACCGTGGGTAGAACCAACAGCATTAATTATCTTATGTAATCTATATAGTTCGGCAATAATGCTGGGTAGCGTTTTGGACAGTTTTTCTGGGAATATTCATTTTCAACTAAGTTACTGTCAAACTATGTTTTTCGGTTGAATTTTAATAAAATTATTCACATTTTCTTATATAAGTATTGACAATGCAACTTAGAGTCACTCACCAACGATAATTGAAGTATTTATTCGTATTATTGAATTTTGAATATCGATTTTACACTTTTACAACTTTTTTTGTATTCGGTTATTTGCATATCTGTTCTTTCCTTCTTATGTCTACGCCAATGTGTGGTTGGTTAAGGGTTAAACCGGTTAACTCTCCCCTGTCCGCTGTCTTAGACAGTTTCCGCAAAGGGTTGTTCATCCCCTAATAACCGTATTAAGGAGAGATAACCACTACCCCGCTGTCTTGAAAGCTGCATGCGAATTTTTCTACTCTAACCAAAACTTACTCAGGAAATTGTTTTGGCAACTCGAATTAAAACTTCTGCATGTACATGAGTCTAGACTTAAGGAAACCATGAAGTCAAGCAGGAAGAAGTCATTAACAAGAAGAAGAAACTATGAACTAGGAATTAATCATAAGAAATTGTAAACTAAAGTGGAAAATATAAGAATGAAAAAAATATATAATATCCATAGGTACGGGAAATCATATGTATCATGCTAAAAAACCACATATCGAGATTTTTGTGAATAAACAAAAGTAATTACGTTTTAAGGTTTTTAGAATTTTAACATTATATTTGTATACGACCATTGTGATAAGTATAACCTATTAACGTAGTAGCTTAACACTGAAAGTTGAACTTATAACATTAGTGTTACGATATATTTCATATCGTAATAGTTGACACGGTTGCTATGTTACTATGTCATTATTTTATAACTAGACAAGGTCGTTCAAAATTAATTATTTTTATTTTAAATATTTTAATTAATTTTGAAATATGTTTATTTCATTAAATTGATATACAGGGTGTTCATTTTATTTTGCCCATTATGGTTATCTCGAGAACTATAAAAGCTACTGCTAAATTAGCAAACATTTTATTTTAAACCCGTGGTTCTCAAAATACAGGATGCAACGTTCTTATTTTTAAATGGGACACCTATATATTTTTATATATTTGAAATCTACATAAAATTATTAATTCAACGATATGCTTGAAGTTAACATTTATTGAAGAAATAAATTATAAAAACCTAAAAGAAAATTATGAATAATTAACTTGCTAAGCCATGATATCACGTAGGCTATGAAAACATTTGAGATAATATTGAGATTGAGTAATATTAAAGTGTATGGACCTTTTCAATTTAACGGCTATTTCTTTCTATCGCTGCAAATAGTAAGAAAATGGCGCGAACAACTGCCAGTTGGGCTGTCAAACGAAACGTCAAAATTATTGCTGTAATTAAAATACCTGTATACTCAGTGAAAATTTGCGTCGTTATACATTTTATCTTCAATAAAAGCTTTTGTAACTTTAGACGATAAGATTTTTTAAGTTATCTGAGATATTCTCACATTTTACGTCTGTTGTTCTTACTATGCGCAGATTCCCATTGCGCATATCTTCTATCTCTTTAAATTGAAAAGGGCCATTGTTTAAATAGTAAGTTATTTTTGTACAATGATGTATTATGTTACAAACAAATAATCAATTTGTTATCACAGCCTACCAGATATGGTTAAATATTCATAATTTTCTCTTACGTTTTTGTAATTTATTTCTTTAATAAAAATTCACCTCAAGCATATCACTGAATTCGTAATTTTACGTAGATTCCAAATATATAAAAATATATAGGGTGTCCCATCTAAAATAAGAAAGTTGCATCCTGTATTTTGAGAACCACTGGTTTTAAAAAAATTATTTCGCCCCTTTTAATAGTGTTGTAAAATAGAAATTGTTTGCTAATTTAACCGACCTCGTAGCTCTTATAGTTCTCGAGATAGCAATAGTGGACAAAATAAAATGAACATCCTGAATACTTTTATTAAATAAACATAATTATTTACTTTTGTAAATAAAGTAAAATTTGTTTATGATCGTCTAAAACATAATCTGCATACCTTGTATGACATTCAAATATCTTCGCTCGTGTGTATTGACTTGCACTCCGCTACGCGTCGTGCGTCAATTTACACTTGCACGATATTTGGTATTTTTCACAAGTTCTTACGAAAATAACTATTATAATGATGCTTCTTTGAGTTTATGGTGTGAAACTAAAACTTATGAAATTTTGTATTCCTCATTTTAACATAAATTAAAAGAGCTGATTAGTTTTTGGTAATAATTGGATACTCGGAAGTAGTAGTTTACGTAAAGCAATAGTAAACAGTTAAAGTAAAAAAAATACGTCAATAAATATTTGTAAAAGTAAGAATATGTGACTTTTTCCCTATTAGGCATAAAATTTTTAGTCGATACGCACCTGGGATTAAAAACGCGCCATGTAAGAAACATAACATTTTCTCTAATTCCGTATCATCAACTTTTTGTTTGTCATTTTGAAAGTCAAAATGACATTCTTTTTCGGATTAGTGCGTTTAGCTCACATTTTCGCATCTTATAAATGTTGAATCTAAATGGAATTTAAAAAATCTGATGTGGCCAACACATAACCTCTCGCCAGATATTTTACCTGGTTGTACGCATAAAACGAAAAATATTTTTAATTACAAATACATATATTCATGTCTCACTACAAAATAATTCTCACATATATTTGCAAAATCTATGGGATATTTTAATATAAATTATGTACAATACATACATATTCTTTATATTCAATATCCTGAAATTTTCTTTTTCTGCTTTCCTTTTCTTTTTCTTTATATTTGTCATTTTTTCGCAAATTCCTTTTATATTCTTTTTTACGTATATTCTTTTGCGTTGTTGACTTTTTTTTATTTTCATAATCTTCATAATTATGTACAAATATTTTTGACAGTGGCATACAAATATTTTTGACAGTGACATTTATGTGTCAATTACAAACATTTAAATTTCTTGCCTTGAAGTAGTTTGATTTGAGAATTTTTACATCAAATTATTTTATATGCATTTCTTTATCTCTAAATCTATAGAAGATATAATAAAGAATTTATATTTATCGAATAAAGAATTTAACGTTCTTTAATATAAGCATTTACATAAATTTTCGATAAATAATATTTAGATGATTTTTTTCTTGTAACTACTACTTCCGGTTGTCCAATTGTTACCAAAACTTAAATAAACTCTTCCCATTATTGTTATATTGAGGAGTCCGTAGTTAAAAATGTGTTAAGTCTTATAGTATTTGAGAAATCGTGGATCCAACATCCACACACATACGGACATCATCGTAAAAATGTTATAATCGGATTGTAGGGACCTTAAAACGTGCTTATTCGCTAAAATCTGGATATGCGATTTTTAGCATGAATTCAATAGCTCTCTTAGCGAGAGGTAAAAACATTGAAAGTATGTAGTTTATTGCAAAATCATGATGTAATGCCGATCTCACTTGGTTTGATCGGATATCCTCACGTGTAGTGCGAAAAGCATCATCATTTTTCTTTGCAACTAAACACATAAATAGCTATTTCCTACTTGTAGCATACAAATTTTTTGTGTACCTACTATTTGGATTAAATATTTTCAGCTCTAAACTACTTCTCCTTACGCACATAACTCTTGAAATAAATAATTTTTCCGACGGTAGTAAAAAATATTATGTTTTGACAATTTGTGTTATTACAAATATTATAGGTATCATTAAATTCTGTATTTGTAAGTTCACAGTCATCTTTACGTCTTTTATAGATTTAGAAAAAAATCTTGAAACTCATACTACCCTAACGAATCCAATTAGGGAATTCAAATGTTTGTAATTGACAAAGAACAAAAAATAGTAGTTTACAGATCGTGATTAGTTTTGCTGGAGACAAAAAATTTAATTAAATATCTTTGCAAGATATGCTAAACGACAATTATATAAAATAAAATGGAATTGGCGGCAGGTATTTTGCTGGCTTCAGCAGATTTTTATCTTTTAATTTCTTAACTATTTGCAGATATGATAATCTTGCACAAAAACTAATAAGTCAATCATGCTCTAATAATTTCTTAGAACTATTTGAATTCGTTCTCTTTCATTTTTAAACTCAGCTAAGTTTCCTCGAGTCTGTGAAATCTTCTGTGCTGACTTCTCTCCGTGCTAAACACTGAATGCATCAGCGATCTCGGTGTTTGCGCACTGCAGTGGATTGGATTCGGCGTGATTTGGTAAACGTAAAGACTTGGCTGATCAAATGATTCCTTCTCTACTGCCACTGCAGTCCTTTCCGCTACAATCAAGCTGAGCAAACATTATCACACAGATGAAAAAATACACGTTAGGCAAGAAAAACGAAAAAGACTTCGGGAAGTGAACGGTAGTTAAGAAGTAAATACTACAAGACGAACATGAAGATTAACAAAAATTTAGAAGTTTTGATGTCTTAAAGTGATAAATCTTTTGCTGAATTTGAACTTTATAATTTATTTAAATTCGGATCTTATCCCATTACTCAAATTTTTCAAATTTAACAAGTGCATATAACAAATCAAATGAAATTGTAAAATAAATATCAGTCGTGGTACTAATGAGGGTACTAATAATTCTTTTGATTTAGGCCCGGTATTTCAATCTCCTAACAAGTTCCTAATGAATTTTATTTACTTAACAACCATTTTTTTGCGTATTTCAATGTCGAAACAAGTTATTAGGTACCTTATAAATTGTTTATTCGCTAACAAATTTGAGAGGAACTTCTAGTAGCTAGTAAATTTGTTAGCTACCTATTAAAACGAACGTCATTGTCAGTTGTCATCACATTTACAGTATTTTGATGAAATTGATTATATATTGGAAGAGGAAGAACTTGAAATTATTGAAAATATTAATCCCTTAAGGAAAATATAGTTATATAGTGTGCGACAAAGACCTGATAATTTAAATATTTGGACAATGAAGAATTTTTTCAAAGATTCCGGCTATCAAAACCTAGCGGAGAATATATTTTAGAATTAGTAGAAAATTATATAAAATATCCCTCAAATAGGTAATTTCAAAATTTTGCTACTTTTACAAACTATGATTTTTCAATAAAGACGAGAAAAGTGAGGTTAGAATTTGCCTTTGGCGCGAGTTCATAGTTTTAATTCCCTAGTATAGGTTTAATAAATATAGGAGTTTAATTTTATAGACAAAAAAGGTGTTTTGTACAAAAAATTAAGCAGCTCTTATTAAGAATTTGATAGTTTGTTTATTCAGTAACAGATTGTCATTTTAGAAATTCATGTCTTTCGCCGTTACACCAATTATTACGAACTTTAAGATTTTATGCTACGTGGAGTTTCTATATTTCTATTGGAGATTTTGGGGGTATACATAAATCCACAGCAGGAAAAATTATTAAAAAGTTACTAGAGCACTAACAAATTTAAGAAATCTTAGGAGTACTTGTAAAAGTACTAGCCCAAAATACAAATTTGTTGTTTTCAGTTTCTTTTAATGATCTTTTTATTTTAAACGAAATGATTTGCTATCGCGGTGGACGGTACCAGATTGTGCATTAAATTCGCTGGTAATGATTTCCTAAATCTCCTACTTATTTTCCTCGGTAAATAAGAGAACTTCAGCCTTGGAAAAGTTTGATGTCCGTTTCTTGTCCATATTTTTAAGATATTACTTCCGCACTCACACACCTTATAAATATTTGTGTGTGACATAAATGTCAGTGTCATGTATTATTTTAATTTATTTTATATTTTTACAACTAGATTCCAAAAAACTATCTAATAACAATTTGCATAGCAACTTTACATTGAAATACCGAAATTTACTATCTTCCTAATAAATCTACCTAATAAATTTGTTTATCGAATAGTTGTTAAGAACATTTGTTAGGAGATTGAAATATCGGGCGTTAACCCTATAAGCTACTACGATTTATATACCGTGTGTCTGTCTTAAAGATGTACATAGGAGATTAACATGGGAAATCAGGTTTTTGCAATTTCCTACTCGCCTAATTATTTGAAGCACAAATGCGCCAAATAAAAGTTTTAGGGAATAAAATTATGCATCTAAATCAATAAACAGAATTACCTTTGCATGCTTTGTAACGACAGAAATTAATTATGAAAATGTCGAAAATTACGTTGAAAATATCGACAGCCATATGGAATTGAACAAAAAATAAATAAATGATTGACATTTTATCTGTCACAATGTAAGTTAACTTATTTGACGTTTCTGACAATTTGATAAAACGTCAAGCATTTATTTATTTTTTGTTGAATTCCAGGGCTGCCGATATTTTCTACGTATAATTTTCAACATTTTAATAATTAATTTTCGTCGTTTCAAAGGATGTAAAGGTAATTCTGTTTATTGATTTAGATGCAGAATTTTATGCCCTAAAACTTTTATTTGACGCGTTTTTGCTTAAAATAATTAGGCGAGCAGGAAATTGCAAAAAACTGATTTCCCATGTTAATCTCCTATGTACACCTTTAAGACAGACACACGGTATAACTCAATTGGTTAAAATCTTCTTATCTATGTCTCCAAATAATATTTGATACACTTTTTAGGATTTCCATTCACAAAAGTTTAAAACATTAAATTTACGTTTTTAATTAGTAACTCTAAAATAAATGAAAATACCTTAAATATGTGTGCTCAATTAAATTTGTTTCACGAAGTTGGCCTATAAAGACCTACATAAATTATATATAGGCTGTTCATTTTAAATAGGCCACCATTGCAATCTCGAGAACTATAAGAGTTACAAAGACGGTTAAATGGGCAAACAATTTCTATTTCACAAGACAAATTTAAAGAAAAGAAAAATTATTTTTTAGACCAGTAATTCTCAAAATACAGGGCCTAACTTTTAATTTTAAATGAGGTCATATATTTTTTATTTACTCATACGTTAGAGAATTTAATTCTGAATTAAGTGATATAATATTTTTATTCCCTTACATAATGAATTTTTTGAGAAAATTACATGTAAAGTTTCATATTAATTTGATTAAAATATGGCTATAATAAGAGTGGCATGAATGGAAAAAGCAAATACGTGTTATTTTTTTTTAACTTAGAATTACATTGCCATTAAAGAAATACATGAATATTTTGTTTAAATTGACATTTATGATCACTTACAAGAACAAAACATTCACTTCTTTAGGTCAGCGCACTCTAATTCTATGTAATAAAAATAACATGTAGTCATTTTTTCTATTCGCGGCACTCTTATTATAGCCATATTTTAATCAAATTAGTGAAAAACTTTACATGCATTTTTCTCAAAAAAATCGTTATATAAGGGTATAAAATATGATATCACTGAATTTTGAATTAAATTCTCTAATAAATGTTCAAGTAAAAAATATATGTTCTCATTTAAAATTAAAAAGTTATGTCACATATTTTGAGAACCACTGGTCGAAAAAATAATGTTTCTTTTATTTAAATTTGTCTTGTGAAATAGAAATTGTTTGCCTATTTAAACATCTTTGTAGCTCTTATAGTTCTCGAGAGAGCAATGGTAAATAAATAAATATATCATCACGGCGTATTACCCATTGCTGGGTGTGCCAATCTGCTTCGTACGCACATATCGTTAATGATGGTGACATATTTGTACCGTGCGGGCGTTTACCAGGCATCACCTCACGGGCACTCATTGCTGGCGTGGAGAGTGCACTACAGGGGTTAATTTAGTGCCATAAAAAATTCGAAATATTTGGCGTCGGTAGGACTCGAACCCGGTTCCCCAGATTCACAACCAGACACTCAGGCACGCGGCCACGAGACCCCATAGATAGCAATTGTATCCCATTTAAAATGAACATCTGTGTAGCGTGCATAATAAGAGAGTTTTTCATAAAAGGAAATCGAATTTGCTCCAGCTAGATGTATCATTACCAAAATTTGCACTTAGAGGAGAGTAACAATCCCAGCACTGCACAATAAGATGTGTTATTCAACGTTAGCTTCCATATGTTTTTTTTTTTACAATATATACAAATATGAAGTCTCTGGGCGTGTACCTGAGTGTCTGGGACCCTGATTTGATCCCGACCGAGCTAAAACTATTTCTTAATTTAAATGGCGCAAAAGTGACCTCTGTGGTGCACTCCTCACACCAGCAATGAGTGCCCGTGAGGTGACGTCTGGTAAACACCCGCACGGTACAAATATATCACCATTACTGAGATCTGTGAACATGTATACAGCAGATTGCCACACCCAGCAATGGGTAATATGCTGCGATGATATATTTATTTGTTTTATGTATTTTATAAAAATTTACAGTTTTACCTGTTTACAAACGTATTTAAAAAGAAAATTTAGTGCATTGTAAAATTAATATAAATTTCTTGTTGTAAATGTTGATTCATACTCATTACCAAACCTTCACGTAATTCTTTTGCAAGGGTTGCAAATTTTCTTCATATTTCTCATAATTACTCACTCTATCAAATGACTTTTTTGTAAAGTTCTCAAAATAAGCTATTATTATAATCTCTCTTCTCTTATAAAATTATAAATATACATAATGGCTATAAGATTCATATATGTTCTTTCAGCTTTTCTTTAAGATATGTCTAACATTTATTTTTTCTTTACAGAAGTCTGTTTTATGATGCCTCTGGTCTATCATCGGATTTAATTCGTAAACGTAAGTATGTACTTTATTTATTTATTTATTTAACCCAACAGTTTACACCAATAACAGGACAATACATATACAAATACAAATACAATTCTAGTCAATATACCTTAATCTTAACTTAAACAATACAAAAAATCAGAAAAAAAATATACAAAAATATCATAATAGTAGAGTTCTACATTTACCTACACAAAAAATATTTCATGATCGATTATCGATTAGTAATTTCATAAGTTGTGCAGGTGTAAATAAATCAATATCAATTAATTTATTTGCGTTGCTGCACATCAGAAATATAGGTGATTTTAAGAGCATATTAGTCTCGGCTCTTGGACACTGAAAAGGTACATATTGTCCAGATCCTTGACGTGGTATGTAGGTATTAAAGTAATGAGTATCAATCAATTCTATACTGTAATAATTTAGATAGAAATATTATTGAATTATAATTTCTTCTGCTTTCCCGCGAATTAAAAATAAACTGTTGTAGTAATAAATCATAATCTGTACCTCTATCTGGATAGACTTTAGTAATTTTAAAAACTAAGTATTTTAAAAAACGCCTCTGTATGCTTTCAATTTGCAATACATATTTATCGTATACAGAAGACCAGATGATAGACCCGTACTCGAGTTTTGACCTGACGAAACAATAAAGTTACAAGTGTATTCACACTGAAGTCTTTGCCATTTCTCAACAAAAAAACTAGCATTCTAAATGCAGATTGAACCTTTTCAGATATTAGAGGAGCAAATATAAGTGTTGGATCAAAGTAAATCCCTAGGTCTTTAATTATATTAGTGCGCTCTAAGACACTATTGTTAATTGTATCTTGTAATAGTAATGGGTTTCTACTTTTACTATAAGTCATAACTTTACATTTACTGATATTAAGTTTTAAATCGTGAGTATTGCACCACATAACTATTTGGTCTGGTTGATTCGGAAGTTTGTTGCAATCATCGATGTATTCCGAATACATCTTCAGGTCATCAGCAAAAAACAAGTGCTCACAATGTAATAAATTACTAATGTCATTTATGAATATAATAAACAGAAAAGGGCCAGGGACTGATCCTTGGGGAAATCCGGACGAAGGAGTTATAGGATGCGAGGAGTGTCTATTAGATTTCACAAACTGAGTTTTATTGACAAGGTATGATTTGAACAATGATACTAGATTAGGACTGAAACCATAATTTTTTAATTCATTTTGGAGAATACTATGATTTCTCTGATCGAACGCCTTTTGGAAGTCAGTATAAATGATATCGATTTGTCCACCTACATCAAGGACTGACGATCTGCAATGTGTAATTATTGATAAATTATAATTAGTTTATCTTTTTTCGACATACTTAACAGAAAATTTGATGTAAAAGCCTTTTCTTGCCATTGAAAATTCAAAAATGGTTTCAATCAAATAATACAGGTGTGCATAGGCGTTTAAACATGGGATAACAATTTTTCTTTGCGTATTGCTTCTCAAATTATTTTAGACAAAAATGCGTCAAGTATAAGTTGTAAAGCATAAAATACTGCATCTATCATGGAGAGAATTGTGCAGGAGATACTTTTCTGCTATTTGAAAATTGGAAATAATTTATAAGTTACGCCAGTCGGTTTCGAACCCTGCTCGGTCCATCCACAAGCGGCCAGTTAACTCATTTTTACAATTTAATTACAATCCTCCACATTATCTGATGTCTCTATTGTCATACCTTCCTCCATCAATTTCTGATTAGTTGTCCATTTCTTCATCTCTTGTCCTTATATCTTTACAACACTGTGTGTGAAGTGATCAAGAGAAGCTGTAGCAGAGATATAAATGTAGAGGAAGCCAAGCAGAACCGAACACAGAGCACCGAATGAAAGAACGAGGCGGCAGACGTGAGTTAAGTTATTACATCACATGACGGGCCAAATTAATCAGAAAATATATAGCAGGGGATGCGGGAAAGCAGTTTTGAGGATTGACGGGGAAAAGAAATCGAGGGAGATAAAAATATAAGAAAAGTCACCGAGGTATGGGAGATGGTAACGAGGATCTACTTTAAGATGTAACTCCTTGCGGAAACTTACGTGAAATATAAGGGAAGTTGTCAATGACACATGGAAGTACAGATACTGATTAAGATTAAATGAATTTAATAGATAGTGCATACTTAGAATTTTTAATCTAAGTGATAATTGTGCTCGTCTCAATTTGACTTTATTGAAGATTTAACTAATAATTTTTAGTAGAAAATTACATAAAATGCTAGAAAATAAATACATACTGTTTTTACCTCCCGTCACCTTTAGGTAAGGAAGGTATTGTCTGTGGTCAAAAAATTCGGTGGTGAGTTTTTGATGAATAAGCACGTTTTAGGGTCCCTAGAATACGATTTTACTATTTTTACGATGAATGATGATATGTGTATGTGTGTGTGTGTGTGTGTGTGTGTGTGTGTGTGTGTGTGTGTGTGTGTGTGTGTGTGTGTATGTGTGTGTGTGTATGTGTGTGTGTGTATGTGTGTGTGTATATATGTATGTATGTGTGTGTGTGTGTGTGTGTGTGTGTGTGTGTGTGTGTGTGTGTGTGTGTGACAAAATTTTCTAATGCGATAACTCTAATATTACAATTCCAAAAATTACAATTCTTTCGTATTCCTCTTCGTTACATCCATGTGAAGAGCTGATTAGATTTTGGTTATAATTGGTCAACCGGAAGTACCCTCATTTGAAGATTTTAACAGTTTTTCTTGAAAAAACGATGTTAAATATCATTTTTTCACATTTGATGTTATTATAAATATTAAAGAATTATTTATTCTCTATACGATTTGAATGCATTTTATACTTCATATTAAATGGACGTAGAGTTAAAAAATTATAAAGAAATTAAATATCATATATATTAGTCAGCTTTGCTATAACTCTGGAAATAGCTGCTACATTAAGAAAATTCTGATTGAAAGGTGTCAGTGTCAAGTGCAGTTGACAGTATATTTATGTTATAATTTTACTGGAAATGTAGTATCTTTTGTTAGAAACTTTCTGTATGGAATTTGTATAAAATACATACAACTGCCGTAAGGTAATGTACAAGAAATATAATCTTTTGCAAGGAACTTTCTGTATGACATTTATACAAAATACATAGAACTGACGGAAGGTAATGTGCTGGCCACATCAGATTTTTTTTATAAGAGTAGTGGGATCATTGTTTATTTTTTTGATCTACTCCAATTTCAAATCTCTGTAGACTAACTCATTCTAGCGGACAAAATGTAAATTAAATTTGTTTATGTGTCATGTGTTTAGGAGTGCAAAAAATGACATTAGACGTTTATAGAGCAATTTTTATTAACCCTCCGTCTGTCGGGTGTGGTCTGTGAGTCCACGGCAAATTGAAATTTTTAGATAATTTGTTTATTATTTCTTTCAAAATTTCTACCGCCACAGTATCTTCAAGTATCTGAATAGCAACTGTTTTACCTATACAAAACTGTTTTTAAAATTTAAAATAGATCCCACATGTCATTTTGTCCTGACAGACCCCACCCGATAAACGAGTAACAATTTATATACGCATATATCTTAGAAACTGCCATCTGAAATTTTATTCTGACATCATTTTTAAGTTTGTCTCATCAAATGATGAAACTTTTATATAAAACACATTTTAATATCTTTTATAATTACGGAATTATTTGACATTATCTAAAATCGCGATTTTCAGTTTTTTTTCTAATAACTTTCAAACTGTTAAATTTTTCCCAATGGAATCTGAATGAGCAATCAAAACCGCACAACATTGCCTATTTAACCGACTTCGTAGCTCTTATAGTTACCGAGAACCCAATTGGCAACTGACTTTAAGGAATATGACATCTGGTGCCATTTTCGGAACTATCGTTGATTGTGTAAGTTAATGTTATGTGACATTAATTTGGTTGTATAAACATTAATTTTATCCTTTATATTTATATTATTTACTTTTTGAAATGCAGTACTTCTTAATAATACACATTTAAGTACAAAATAAATTATTAAATGTCAATTTATCTCAACTCCGTGAGTTCAAATAAATTCCGATTTGGCGCTTAAAGTCAGTTGCCAATGGTAACCCAATTAATTTGTGACTACCTGTATAATACATATATATATATATATATATATATATATATATATATATATATAGACGTTTATTTTTAAGTTTTTATAGTTTTTTATAATAATTTGTATATTTTTAAATAAATATTCTTATAAGGCAACTTTATTTTTATTTATTTAGCCGTTGTTTTCAAATTTTGGAAAATATGTGGTAAAATTATAAGTTTTTTTAAATTTTAACTGTCGCAAGAAATATGTGTTTGGAATTAGTCCTATATTAGGCATTACATAGAAAGAGGTTTGAAGAAAACTTATATAAGCGAAATTAGCACTGGGTGGCATGTTGGTGCCTTTCAGAGGATATTTTATTTTGGTCTCCACAGACCACACCCAATCAAAAGTGTTTCAGCAAGGGCACCCGACAGACGGAGGGTTAACAATGGTATCTAATATCAGATATTGAACACGCAAATTCAATAATGGGCCGAAAGTAGATATATTCGTGGTTAATGACATTGTTAGAATACTCTAATGCAGTTAACTTTTGTGACATTTAGGGCCAGTTGCATAAAACGTTGTTAGCTGATTATGTGTTTAACTACACATTGTAACCATGGATACGTATCAAAAATACAGAAAAGATTTTGTCTCTACAAAAACTATTTAATTGTTTTGCTGAAAACTGCTACGGTGCATCATCTTGTATATGATTATGTTGCCCTGTAAGTAAAAGCAGTGAATGAGTGATGTCATAACCAAGCGTTGTGGGAATATATTTTAATAAGTTTTATATTGCAATATTCATGACAAAATCCACTGATTCCATTTTGCAGAATTTTGAACACAAAGAACAATAGCCCCTGCAATAACTGAAATATTTAAATTTTAATAAAGTTTTGAAAAAATATTATATGAATTTTTTATAAGAAAACATTCTTTAAGCACTATGCATAAAAAATGGAAAATGGCAAAATTCCAAACTTCGTTGAAATTTGAAGCTAAAAATGGAACTAGTAATTTTTTTACAAAGAGTTGTAGGACATGTAAACAATTGCTTTAATATATTGACTCTTATATCAAAGGGTTGTGAGTGTTTATCATACATTGAACAAAAGCGATAAGAATTTTAATGCAAGAAGCTGCAGTTATGGTTATTGTTTCGTGCTAAATATTTTTCTTGAACGACTATAAAAATTTAAAATGGCACTAAAATGCTTCAATTATCCTTTTACTTTGTCCAAATTTAAACAAGCTCGCTAATTTCTCGTAGGTGTACATCCATTTTTACTTTTTTGGTACTCTACTTTTTCATTCCTGTTAATGTTATTGTCATTTCATGCTTTTCCATACCTGCCCAACATCTAATACCTCACTACATAAACATAACAGGCAGAGGCTCTCTATATTCCGAAATCGACACTATACACTATATCACTCCGTGAAATTAACAAAAATACTAGCTAAAGTAAAACTTTACTGCTCATGTCAAAATTTATCTTTACGTATCCACTTGTCAAACTTGAATGACAGATGAGAAAGTAAAGTTAAATTTTGAGATAAGAGTCTGTAATGTTTTACTTTAGTTATTATTTTGGCTAACTTCGCGGAGTAATATTGTATCGATTTCGGAAAAAATATAATGTATACCTCAGCAATAAAGTATTTTTTTTATTACTCATATGGTTTATTCTCTCCGGCTATCGCCTCGTAGAATAAATTCCATTTTCATAATAAAAAATTGGATGTGACCAGCACATTACCTTCCGTCAGTTTGCGTCAGTTCTATGTATTTTGTACAAATTTCATACAGATATACTTCGTTTCAAGTAAGAAAGTAGTGATGAGAAGATAGGTGCAAACAACAAGATCAATCTACATCTATCTTCTCATCACTATTTTCTTACGTGAAACAAAGTTTAGTTCCTTGCAAAAGATTCTATTTCTTGTACATTATCTTCCGGCAATTGTATGTATTTTATGCAAATTCCATACAGAAAATTTCTAGCAAAACATACTATATTTCCAATAAAATTATAAGACAAACATATAAAGTCAATTGCACTTGACACTGACATCATTCAATCAGAATTTTCTTAATATAGTAGCTGTTTCCATTGCTGGCTGTTTTATGAAATTTAATATCTTTATAATTTTTTAACTCTATAGGTGCATTCACATATGAAAATTCGGTTTAGATTTATGATTTAAACTTTAGATTTAAAGACTTTGGCCGCATGTTATGTAATGACTCCATTCATACTTCAAAATTTAGGGTCTCTAAATCCAAATCATAAAGCTAAACATTGCAAAGTCCAAACTTTAGGTTTGTGATTTAGTTTGACGTCACAAACTTCACCAATGAGAACGAGTCTGAAATGATATAGATATATACACCCATCTTTATTTAGTATCCACTTGGTGGATTCGGCTTTTTAAATAAATGCGAGAAGAACATGGAGAATGTCATAACTTACAATTGCTGAAACATAACCAATTATGCCAAGCAAAAGACAGTTTCACGGCGCATGGGTGCCTTGTTGAGTACTGCTCTATCGATATTTTAATCTTGTTTTTGAAGCATTTACACAGATGTCTGTACATATCAAAACTAATTTTCAGGTAATTTAAACTTACATTTATAAATTACTTACCTAAACCTAAACAAAAATCATAAACATAATTTTCATTTGTGTATAAAATGCAGTTAAATCGTATAACAATATTCTTTAATATTTATAATAACATTAAATGTGAAAATATGATATTTAACATCGTTTTTACTTGTAACCAAAATCTAGTCAGCTCTTCATATGGATGTAACGAAGAAGAATGCGAAAGAATTATAATTATTGAAATTGTACACACACACACACACACACGCACACGCACACGCACACGCACACGCACACACACACACACACCCACACACACCCACACACACCCACACACACCCACACACACCCACACACACCCACACACACACATACCCACACACACCCACACACACCCACACACACCCACACACCCACACACACACCCACACACACCCAAACCCACACACACAGGCACACGCACACGCACACGCACACGCACACGCACTCACACTCACACTCACACTCACACTCACACTCACACTCACACGCACGCACGCACGCGCACACACACACACACACACACACACACACACACACACACACACACACACACACACACACACACACACACGGACATACAGACATCATCGTAAAAATAGTAAAATCGTATTCTAGGAACCCTAAAACGTGCTTATTCATTAAAAACTCACCACCGAATTTTTTGACCAAAGACAATACCTTCCTTACCTAAAAGTGACGGAAGGTAAAAATTAAACTTTAGTGCTTCGGTGACACAAATAACTATTTTATTTAAAGTCGTATCTATTTCCAACAGGTACATTTTTTGGATACCTTTTTCTATCTATACTTGTTTCCGGCTTTAGACAAGCTAATCAATCGACTGGTTTTTGTGCTCAGAATTCCTTTTTCTTTCAAAAACATTTCAACTTAGGGTACGAACGCAGAATGACGGTAAAGTAGGAGTCTATGGTTCTTCACTTTCAAGACACGGTAAAATTAAATTCATCAGTGCTGGTGCGTCATAGAATAGCCAAAATAGAAGTAAATTGATAATACATCAAATATTGTGGTTATACAGGGTTATTTATAACGATTACCTATTATACAGGGTTAACGAATAGCTATAGCAAATATCTTTATATTTTTGTAGGGACAGTTTCTTATATGGACGGCCGAAAGATTTTTTCACTTAAAGGCAATAATCTGGCCTTATACACTCAATTTATCTAAAGACGCACAGATATAATTTCATTTTAATAAGCAACATACGATACAACTACGCATCATTACTTCTCCTTCTTATTATAATTCGTATTGGCTACGACAAACGTCACATAAGTGTCGCGCGGGCAAAATGCACAAATTTGAATTTTCACACTACATATTATATAAATATAAGTCCATCCATGTGTTGCGGTAACAATCCAAAACAAAATAAAAAGGGACTGGAATCAACGATTAAAATTTTTTAACATCAACAAATTCCAAAATATCTAAGAGAAAGAAAATCAAACCAAAGAGAAAAAATCTGATGTGGCCAACATAATACCTCCCGCTATTTAATTTTTACTAATTTAAATATACATACTGTAATAAAACTCAACACTTTCACCTAAGAGGCTTTTATTAGTTTAAAAGTCAAAGTAACAATCAACTATGAATACTGCATAAAACAATACAACGATAAGTCAGTAGTACTGACTCTTATCTTCGTTTATTATGAGTCCATACCTTTTGATAGCGGATAAGAGTCGGGATAAGTTGTAGTCGTGATCTGCCTTATTTTTCCCACAGACCGTGATGTCATCTAGATAAGCGTAGACTCCTGAAAGCTTCTCATCCTTTATTATTTTATCAATCACACGTTGAAAACATGCGACCCCATTGGTCACACCAAACGGAATTCTGTTGAAGTGGTACAGGCGACCACAAGCTTCGAAGGCCGTATAATGCTTTTCTTCTTCAGCAATCGGTATTTGGTGATAGGCGCTTCGGAGGTCAATAGTACTGAAAACGGAATATAATGCTACTTCGTGTACTAACTTGTCAATATTAGGCAGCGGATAAGCGTCAAGTAAGGTGAATTTATTTATTGTTTGCGAATAATCTATGACCATTCGTTTCGTTCGCCTTTCATTCTCTACAACTAATACTTGTGCTCGCCAAGGAGAATTACTCTCTTCTATTACTTCTTCAGCGACAAGCTTAGAAATCTCTGTTTCAATAAACCGGCTCTCTTCTTCTGGAAATCGTTTAGATCTTGTAGCTATCGGCCGGCAGTCAGCAGTCAAATTTCCGAACAACATTGGGGGTTCTACTCTGGCAAAGGCAGAAGAACAGACAGAGAGAGGTGATTTTAACCCTCCGAATGTTAGTTGAACATTAGAATGGTTAATCATGAGGTCATGACCAATTAAGAGATCCGCACAGAGCCCCTGAAGAACAGTAAGTTTAAAATTCGGATAAGAATGTTCTAAGAGTACCAGCTCAGTAAGAATGTAACCTTCTACTTTTTGTGTCAAGCTAGCTGCAGCCATAGAAACACGTCCTGTCTCTGCATGGAGTTCTATCTTGTGCTGCCGAACAAATTTAAGATCAACGAAGCTAATCGAACTTCCAGTGTCAATCAGACAGTCTGCAGGAATTCCGTTGACTTTGGCCTTTACTATAGCTTTATGTAAGATGTTTGAAAAATCTTTGCGGATAGAAGCTAAAATAGCGGCTGACGTTATTGATTCGGGTCTTTTTGATTGAAGTCTTGATAGACACGCTTTGGCGTAGTGTCCTTTCTTTTTACAATGGTTACAAATACTTTCGAGAGCTGGACAATTTTCTCGGCGGTGTCGAGACCCTCCACAAAAAAAACATTTCCCTCCAGAGGATTTGGGTATAGCAGCAACTACTTCGCCCTTTTCTACATTTTTGCTTTCCGGAGCAACGGCGTTAATTAGATTTACGTTAGAGTAAAGTTCAGCATTAGTCTGTGCCATTTCCATAGCCTGAGCCTGCCTCACTGCCTCCGCAAGCTCTAAAGTTTTGTTTTCAAGTAATCTTTGTCTAATGTATGAGGACGCTAGACCATTTATAAAGGCATCACGTATGAACCCATCGCGATGTTCAATGGCACTAACAGCTTTAAATTCGCAATCCTTGCTTAGTAACTTTAAATTTTGTACAAATTGATCAATAGTTTCTCCAGATATTTGTTTTCGAACGGCTAGTAAATGTCGAGCAAATATTTCGTTTTTCCTTTTGGAGTAAACTGTATTAAGTATTTCTAGTGCATTTTCGTAGGTTGAGCAATCGCTTATCAGCTCATAAGCATTAGGAGATAAATAATTTGTCAGTACCTTTATTCTGTCGCTGTCATTAGTGAATTCTGTCAGTTCTAGAAAATTTTGGAATGTTTTCAGCCAGTGTCGCCATTCCTTAGAAGCATTCGGCGAGTCCGGGTCAGTTTCGAATCTCGCCGGTCGAAGATATTTATCCATAGTTATTTTAAACTAATAAAATTGTAATAAAACTCAACACTTTCACCTAAGAGGCTTTTATTAGTTTAAAAGTCAAAGTAACAATCAACTATGAATACTGCATAAAACAATACAACGATAAGTCAGTCATAGATCACTACACATACTTACAGTAAAATTATTAAAAGATGTCCGATGAAGATCATCTACACAATTGAATGAATTAAGATTTTGATCTGTCACATTCAGTAATGTCGTTTACTTAGTTTTTATGAGGGTACATAAGGTACTACTGTTAATTTATTATTATATAAGTACGAGTATATATTACAGTAAAAGCAAAATTCAAAACTATGTCAACTTGTAAGTTTATTAGCAAATGTAAAACCAAATATGTGAAAAATAAGATACTGACAAAGTGTCAGTGTCAGTGACACTGACAGAAAATAATGTTATTCGTACGGTTATGAATCATCATATATCTGAATTAATAAATAAGTTTACGTTACAGCGAAAGTATTGTCAACAACGAGCATCGTTTTAAAATGGAATGTCCTATCTTGGTCGAAACAATATAAATTTTTGAAAGACAAGCGTGTTATATCCATCCTTATCGCACATGCTTCTTATGAGAGAAATAAATATATTCCAATTCGTTCATTCGTTCATGATATAGATGACCTTGATTTGGACATCTTTCAATAATTTTACTGTACACATTTAATTATGCTGGAAACTTTTCTTTTTAAAACGTTAAGGCTCATTCACAGCACTTGTACATAGTACTTGTATAATTACACAACTTTTTGTTCGTAAAATTAGTCTCGTTATTGGTTTTACATTTCAATCATGTTTCAAAGTTTATCGCTCATCTATCATTACTAAAATATTGAGCTTGTCTCGTTTTTACTTAAAATACCATAAATAATTTTTTATGTATCCTTGGGCAACTGAAAAGTATTACTTTTTTGACAACTGTCAAAGACTACTTTATAGGTCCTACAGTCTTAAATTTTAAACTTGGCTGAGTATTAGACAAATATTTGTCGCTACTTTTCGTTCATTTTCTTACTCAAAAAATGAATTATTTTCACTTTTATAGGTTATAAAATATGTTGACAGTAAGCTGATTGTTTACTGAGTTGTTCAGATGACAGCATAGCAACCTGTCAGTGACATGAATCAATGAGATATTTATTACGAGTATATTATTATGTAAATAATAAACTATTTGTGTTAAGGCGCTTATAAATATATCCTTAAAATATATGTTTTGGCTTCATATGATTTGCTTCAAATTCGGTATAAAAATCACTTTTAAATTCTTCCTACACAAATAACTATTTTAACACATACATCCCTTTGAATTAAAATATATCATTTTTGTAATAACAGAACAATCCTCAAAGATATTCCCTACAATTTTCGTAGAACAAATTTAAAATTCATAGTCCTCATCTTGTATAGGAAGAATAATGCTAGAGAACATCCATATAAAGAGACTGCTGCTCATATATGTGAAGTTAAACTTGGCTCCCTTGTAAATTATAAATGACACCTTGGTGGTGTCTGTCGTAAACATGCAGTGTTGTAAGAGCAAAGAGCTCCACTCTCACTGAGTCTTGCAAGAATGTCGTGGAAGGCGTTATTGGAAAGTTCGTGTTGTCGCATCTCCTGATGGGCTAGAGCCCTGCTTTGCTTGCAGGAGAACGTGCAGGATTTTACGCCCTGACTAATTTCATTCCGATAGAGAATAGACACGAACAGGCTTAACGCACGAGTATTTACCTGCACTCTAGGGAAGAATTTTAGGGTTGGATGACATGAAAATGGAATGAGAGCAAGAGTTTTCAAACCTTCAAAATAATAACTACACGATATTTCAGGGGCTCAACTTTTACGTAAATTCTCTTATATATTCTTTTTACATCTTGTGTAACAAACTTTTAACAGTTTGTTGGGAAGTTAGTTTGAGTGAAAAATGCCGTTTAAACATAGATCCTTGTCCTTTTAGTTACCAAAATACAAGAAGTCAAAATTTTGTAAATGACAGTTAATTTTCAAATTTTAAAATATCAATGCAATCTCTAGATGAAGATTATGCCTAAATATAAGGCAAATTGTATAATTGAAAATGGGATATAATAACACTTCTCATTAACATTTTACAATATTTAACGTAAATAATTTCTTTAACATATTAATAAATATAAACCATACTTACTAGCAGAAAATATGTTTTTTTCTTCTTCTACCTATTGTCCTGTTCTAACTGCTTTACATAGCTTCTTTACATCTTCTAATTTAGGAGGTCTCTTGTGATTTCGACATCCATCTTTTAAGGGGTCTACCTGGTAATCTTTTGCTGCATATTTTATGAGTTTATGCCCCCTTCGCGATTCTGTCTGCATTCATCCTATCTATAGTCTCTTCATTGACGTCTTCTAGATCTAACCCATCTAACTACATCGTCTACTTGGACTTCCTATCTTATGGTGATCTCGTAGCGTTAGTCGTTTTATTGATTTTAATATTTTCATTTCTGTGGAAAATATTTGTTTAGTTTAACTGTTAGTAATTAATGCCCAGTTGCACCAACAAGGCTTAACAAAGATTAATCGATTCTCAAAATAAAAATACAAATCGAAATTTTATGGGGTCTCGTCAGGCCCGGATTAGCATTTCTTTACGCCCTAGGCAAAAATTCATGACTGCACCCCCCCTCTCAATATACACCGAGTTTTAATAATGCTTGATTTCATTAAATTCTTGTTCTATATCGGTGCCTTTATAAGTCTATAAACGCACTGAAAACATGTTAAGATCTATAAACGTTTTGGAGCTTTTCGTTTTCTAGAGGTGTATGACTTACTGCTTTTAAAACTGATACACAAATGACATATCAACATCAAATTGCTGTCAGTCAGGAAAGAATTTTCAACCCTGAAGTTAAATTTGTTAGCGGGAAGTGCTATCAACGTAAATGATTTTACAGGTCGCATTTATTAAAAATCTAATAGAATTATAAAATTACCCCAATAGAAAAAATAATATAAAACATGTTTCATAAGAACTAAGATCGCACTCGTCCTTTGTAAAACTCACCGCGAAGCGGCTTGTTTTCCAAAGTTGGAATCATGGGTTAACAGATTGCCCTGTGAAATTTGTTTTTCAATATACCTACTATTATCAGTCATCAAAAATACATTTACCATCTTTTTATAAGTAGGTAAAGATTAAAACTTTTATTTTGCTTCTCTATCTCTCGAATGAAACGCATGTAAACAATAATTTTGGACTTATTAGATACAGTTTTTAATTCTGAACAGTTTTTGTATGCATACTTTTATTCTAAAATTCATAGGGCAGAAATTACTGTCATGAAAATTTTACCATTGTATTTGCTAAGATTCATAAGTAGACACCCGGTATATAAATATTAGAATTATTTAAAATCTTCGACCACTGTCATAGCTCAACAGAATTTACCAATCACTCTACTATACTAATTTTGTATAATTAAAGCAAATGTGACTGTTTACATTGTCTAGTAACTGCAGGCACTTCCCTCTTTTCATTTTCCCATTTATCCAACTACTCGATGTGCGCCCCCTCCGTGCCTGCGCCCTAGGCCACGGCCTAGGTTGGCCTTATGGATAATCCGGGCCTGGGTCTCGTGGCCGCGTGCCTGAGTGCCAGGTCGCGAATCTGGGTAACCGGGTTCGATCCCGACCAACGCCAAATATTTCGAATTTTAAATGGCACAAAATTGACCCCTATGGTGCACTCTCCACGCCAGCAATGAGTGCCCGTGAAGTGACGCCTGGTAAGCGTCCGCACGATGCAAATATTTCAACATTACCGATTTCTCAGTACAAAGCAAACTGGCACAGTGGCACACCCAGCAATGGGTAATAAGTCGTGATGATATATTTATTTATTTATTTACAAATCGAAATTTTGACTACAATGCATGCGATATTGTCAATTTAATTGGGTTATCACACGTACGTACGTATCTGCAACCTGTCAAACATTTTCTGCAACTTCAAGCGTTTCGTGCAAGTTTTGACGTGTGATAGTGCGGCAATTTTCCTGCAACTAGTTTTACATCTTGTTCGAAAACTAGTCACACGTATCTGCAAAAATCAAGATACGCATGCATAGTAAAGGGGCTTAGGGAGTAAAAATCCCTAAACTGTTTGACATTTGTTTGTAAACAGAACGAAATATTTTAAAATGGCTGGAGGAACTGGAGTTGAAATAAAATCAGACGAATTTTTTCAAACTCAGACTGATCTCGTAAGAAAAGAAGAAGCTCTGTGGAATACGAGACATCCATATTTTAAATAACGTAGTAGCAGCTAATAATTTGTTTTTCATTTGTGATATTATTCGTCTAAATACAAATAAATGATTCAAACTTTAAAAAATGACAACTGGAATTAAAAAGCATGTATACCAATGTCGAGATTTAAAAAATTCTATATTTCTTGCAACTTTGCGTACGTCTGATAACGTAGGTTGCAAGTTGCAGCAACTGTTGTCAAAACAGTTGCAGATACGTGCATACGTCTGATACCCCCATAAGGAATACTAAAATTTATGTTAATTGGTGCAACCGATCATAAATAAAAAATGTAGCTAAGCTATAAAATAATGCGAATATTATTAGTTTTGCGATCTCCCTTATTCTGTATTGTTCTACTAAAATTGTAACGGGAAGCAGTGACCGCTGCCGTCGCCACTGCGCTGAGCTGACGAGTTTAGCGATGACGTAATCGCGCGAGCAACCTGACTGCGTAAACAAATGTGTCTCAACCTGTTTAATTATTTCGGTGACGTGATTTATTGTATTCGATGTTTTTATCGCGCGAAATATTCGAGTATATTCTAAAACAACGTCAGGAAAGGCATTTGGACAGTTTGATATAAACAAGCGTAGTGAAATGAATAGTTGGTGATATAAATAAATAGTCGACGAGTGGTGAACATAAATAAATGCAGTTATATAAATAAATAAGTGAAATAAATGTTGTTTAAAAAATAATCTTAGTGTTTAAGTGTTTTATAATATTCTTAGTGTTCTTCAATAAACTTTAATTGTAACTAACAAAAAATTTTACACTTTGCCCAAATAAAAAACCTTACAATATATCTAAAGAGGAGATCACAATTTCGAAGAAATCATGGCAAAATCTAACATTATTTTCTTGCGAAATTTTCCTCACAATTTTGAATGATAGCTGTCAATTTATGTATCGATCTCCGTGTACCTATTGTTTCGTATAAACATTTTAAAATATCAAAATGGTACACAGATATCGTTAAATTTAATTGACACGATTTGAAGTACACAGACTTGACCTCATACTTAAATTTTTTATATGAAAAACTAACGAATGAAATTAAATTTATAACTCTGTTCATGTTTTAAAGATATACAGGTATACAGAATGTCCGTCTATAAATAAACCAGTAAATATCTCGCTTATTATTACTTTTAGTGATTTCAACTATATAACATAAATTATAATACGTTAACTCCTCTATAAAATTTCGGAAGTAGATCCATATTAACTTCTGGTTTTTGAGTAATTGATGGCAATTTTTAATTTTCAAATGGAACTTTTCAAATTTGAAAAGTACATGAAATTTGCTATCTAACTGTATAAAAACAATCATATGTTGTATTATTAAACAATAGAATGGCGTATGATTAAAGTATTCCATTTTTGTTAAAATTGGGTGGCTTTATATATCATTTATTTTTCACATACCTTTCAAATATAAAGAAAATTAATTAATTAAATTTTTAAATTGATATACATTTACTGTAATAAGATATTTAATTATTATATCTGTTATTTCATGTCATTAGAATAGGTCTTATTCAAAAAATTGTACTGCAATGCATCTATTTAATAAAAATGTAATATTTTAATCATTCGCCATTCTATTTTTTAATAATACAATATATGATTATTTTTATACAGTTGGATAGCAAATTTCATGTAGTTTTCAAATTTGAATATATATATATATATATATATATATATATATATATATATATATATATATATATATATATATATATACAGGTGTTTCCTGTAAAACAACCAGGGCTTTTTTTTTGGGCGAAATAATGACTTTAGAATACAACATATGATTATTTTTATACAGTTGGATAGCAAATTTCATGTAGTTTTCAAATTTGAATATATATATATATACAGGGTGTTTCCTGTAAAACAACCAGCGCTTTTTTGGGCGATTAATGACTTTAGAAAAAAAATTATATACAAGAAATGATCAAGAATAAGGGACTAATTTATTAATAATAACATACTGAAAATTCGACTAGTGGCTCTCAAACGGCAGAACAATTTTTTTTAAATGGTATCCTATATAATTTATTAGTCCATTGGATAGAGAATTTTTTTCTGAATTCAACGATATAAATATGATATAGGGTTGTATAACAATTATTTCGAGAAAAAACAGCATTAAAAATGTTATAATATTACAATAGGCTATGCAAGGTATGTTGCCTAGTTACGCTAGTAGTAAACTCATTTTTTACCTTCCGTCACCTTCAGGTAAGGAAGGTATTGTCTTTGGTCAAAAAATTCGATGATGAGTTTTTAATCAATAAGCACGTTTTAGGATCCCTAGAATACGAATTTACTATTTTTACGATGATGTCTGTATGTGTGTGTGTGTGTGTGTGTGGATGTGTGTGTGTGTGTGTGTGTGTGTGTGTGTGTGTGTGTGTGTGTGTGTGTGTGTGTGTGTGTGTGTGTGTGTGTGTAACAAAATTTTCGTCTGCGATAACTCTAATACTACAGTTACAAAAATTATAATTTTTTCGTATACTTCTTCGTTACATCCATATGAAGAGCTGATTAGATTTTGGTTACAATTGGTCAACCGGAAGTACCATCATTTGAAGATTTTAACAGTTTTTCTTGAAAAAACTATGTTAAATATAATTTTTTCACATTTGATGTTATTATAAATATTAAAGAATATTTTATTCTCTATACGATTTGACTACATTTTATACTTAATATTAAATGGATATAGAGTTAAAAAATTATAAAGAAATTAAATTTCATAAAGATGTCAAGTGAAATTGACATATTGTGTTTGTCCTATAATTTTATTGGAAATATAGGACCTTTTGCTTTCTGTATGGAATTTGTATAAAATACATACAACTGCTGTAAGGTAATGTACAAGAAATAATAATAATAAATCTTTTATTTCTGCAGATACATTACACTGTATATAGAAAACGTCACAAAATAATAATTTTCTGTATGAAATTTGCATAAAATACATGCAACTGCCGGAAGGTAATGTACAAGAAATAAATTATTAATTTAGGAAGGAACTTTCCGTATGAAATTTGTACAAAATACATAGAACTGACGGAAGGTAATGTGCTGGCCACATCAGATTTTTATTAATTATTTCTAGTTTTGAATACCATTTTTCTCGAAATAATTGTTATACAACCGTATGCTATATTTATATTGTTGAAATCAGAAAATAATATTCTATTTAAAGGGCTAAAAAATTATATAGGGTGCCATTTAAAAAAAATTATTCTACCGTTCAAGAACCACTGGTTAAATATTCGGTTTGTTACTATTGATAAATTATTCCCTCATTCTTGATCATTTTTCGTATAAAACATTTTTCTCTAAAGTTCTTAGTTCGCCCAAAAAGGCACTGGTTGTTTTAAAGAAAACACCCTATATATATATATATATATATATATATATATATATATATATATATATATATATATATATATATATATATATATATATACATTAGTCTAACAACCGAACGTCCGTACATTGCCAGATCCCCAACAATTTGACGTCCTTCGTAAATTGACGTCCGAATATGGACGCCAAATTACAAATCAGTTTTTCTCACAGTTTTAGCATCTACGTGATGGGGGGTGTCTACCTGCAAATTTTGGACGTCAAATGACTGTTTTCTTGTTAACATCCGTATATTTAGTTCATCGAAATTCCATGTGTGGCGTTGTCGTCGAACTTTGATATACGCTATCGTATATTGAAAACAAAAAATCACCAACAATTTGGCGTCCTTATATTTGGCAACGGGGCATGTGTAGCTCGAGTGTATGTTGTGAGTATCAGCGTATTATACGGAATTTATTTTACAAACATTTGAAGAATACAAGTGACAAATTGTGATACTGGCAAGATCCGAGAGAATAATGTCGTTATTGGGTAAGTATTTAAAATTTATGTATAATATTGAATTGGAAATTATCTTGAAAGATTTATTCTGCAACCATTATTGAACAAAATCATAAATATTATTCTTTTTTAATTCTTCGTTTTATTTTGTGAATTTAATAATAAATACAAAACATAAATGTTTATTGTAATGCAGTAATGTTTTAGGTTTTTTAGGTGCAACTGTAAAGTAAAATAAACATCTTTTATATAATAGAAATATGTGACATTTTAAATATACATATACAATCAACATTTAATTAAATTATACATAAATATTACTGTTACTGCAATGATTTTATAAATATCTACAAAATTAAATCACATACATACATTGATAATTATTTTAGAAGGAACACGCCGATATTAATTTTATTTGTTTCGACGCAGTTCGTTGATAAATCATTATGTACCAATAATAAAATACTCGAAAATACAACAGTTTTAATTGTTTATAAGAAAAAAATTAGTAAGTTAATAAGTAGCTCGAGGATTTAATACATTATATTCATATTTGAAGTTAAATATTGTACATATGTCCGAGATTATGGTGACCGTCGCCGCCGACGTATATTTATGTCATAGTCACCCATACATTTTATTAAAAAACCTGTTTTTATTCATGCATAGATAATTCAAATCAAATAGTTAATATGATTAAAAAATATAATAGTAATTTACTTGTAAATGCTTTATATTTAGTCTTAAGTTAATACATCTGTACTTGATAATAATTTTTAGGTATGGAACCTATGCCCTGTTCCAAGCTATTCAGTATTGCGGAGCATAGGGAGTAGTTTTGACATCTCTGATTGGCTGAAATTAAAGACAAGAGACAAGTTTACCCAATGTAATTTCGGCTATTTCATGTTGCTTTCAGTTTATATATTTTTGTATCGAAGATATTTTGTAAAATTATAAAAAGAGAATAAAATTTTGTTTACTTTTCTATATTTAGATTATTAAATATATCAATTACCTCATAAAATATAAACCCATCAAATATATCCGTTATTTGACATTAGGTTCAATAAGCCTAGCATTTGCTTGATTTGCTCGCAAGTATCACAAGCAACAAATTTCTCGCTTGTCTTGCTGACAGAAGAGTCTAGTCGTCAAAACGCAGAGGACGCCGAAGCAACACAAAGTATGTTCCTAGCGCCCGTAAAACCCGGGTCGTTATATTGGTTTTTAAAATAAGTTTAAAAACAAGTATGAGGACTCGAGTTTTGTGCGTTAGGTATAGTTTTTGCCAGGATTAAAAAAATCTTAAAAAATAAGTCTAATTTTCCACCCAGAAGACATCGTGTATCTTCGGGGTCCTCGGCGTTCTGACTCTTGTCTTGCTAACTTATAAAAATAATGGCGGGAAATACAAATCATACAGACATTCAGGTAAGTTGTATTGTTTTTATCTTATTTTATGGTGCGTTTATGCCAACCACATGTCAAAAAGGATTTGAAAATTTTGTAATGGATGTTTATAACTTTATTAAATTTAAAATATTTTGTTACAGCTAATATACACATGTTATATTTGACAGCCGTATAACTTTCCGGATGACAGTTGTGCTTGTCATTTTATGGTTATAAGTAGCAAACTGTTCAATGTACTAAGCAACAAGTTTCGTTTGCTTATCTAGCTTTTGCTTATTTCATTGAACGCACCTATGAAAAGAAAAATTCTGTCTCCATTTAGACGACAATAACATGTCATATAAGTTTTCGGAAAAATTTGGAATGGAAGATACTGTGGTTTAAGGAAATTAAATTGTATCTTCTTATTGCTACAACAATTAACGTAGTTTAAGCTTTAAAAATTTATATTTAATATAGAGCTAGTAACCCGTTTTTTCCATACAACGAAATTTAGTACAGCCTTGTCTCATGAGTCGTTGAAAGTTTCGAAGTTTATTTCGCGTTAATTTTGAAACATCTTGTTCCTTCATTGTTTCAATTTTCGTTTTGTAGATGAAAATGGGAACTATCTCTATATTGAACATGAATGTTAAAGATTGATCAATGTTAATTATAGAATTCATAAGCAGGTTCAATATACTGTTTCCCACTACCGATATCGTAAGTAAGCTATATAGGACATTGTTTGTAGGGATGTATGGTTATTTTACAAACAAGTTATCGGTTTATGTTAGCCATGGAATGTAAGTATTGTCCTTACTTCCCTGCGCAGCTGGCATTACCTCTCTCTTTGTTAGATATTTTAAACGTGTCAAATATTATTTGTTTATTCTTATAATTTATGATTTTGAATTTAATTTCTATCAAATTTGCCTCATTTCATAATTATTTCCATTTAAAGGTTACCATTGACGTGTTAAATGTGACACAGCGTTTTTTTCCCTGAAATTTTCTGATTCTTTTTTTCAGTGTGTCAATATTCAATGATATTCATTGACTTATCTGGCATTAAAAATAAACAGTTAAAAAATAAATCTTCGGGAATGAAAAAACCACTATCACTCGGGCGCAAAATTATCCTCGAATGGTAAATGGTACCTACATCCCTTGTAGCAAATAACTATTTGCACGATCGGTGTTTTTTTTACCGATAGGATTTCCAAGGCAGTAAGTTTTATTTACAAATTACTAATTCGTAAGTGATGTGAATCACTTACGGACCAGAATTCTTCTTATTTCATAATTTCTCACTTTTTTAATTCCCGAAACAAAGTGAGATATATTTCACCTATTTAAATGGACATGATTTAACAAGTGAAAAATTTGACATTGACAGTACTGCATTGCACTCTTTTTTGATCGCCTTTACATATTTGCCGTGATATTCTTATTTTTATTTTAGCTGGTATTGATAATGTTGTCATTCGTAACTACTTTTCTAGATTTATTGAATTTTGAGTCCCTAGTGCGTAGTGTACTGATCTGTGGTAGGCAGCCCGTGGGTCTCATTTTCTCCGCCCTTATACTTAGGACTGGCTAACGTATAGCTAAATTTTCTATATATTAACTATTTATTATTATTATTATTAATTATTATTATTAATTATTATTATTAATTATTAATTATTATTATTATTATTATTATTATTATTATTAATAATTATTATTATTAATTATTAATTATTATTATTATTATTATTATTATTATTAATTATTATTATTATTATTATTATTATTATTATTAACTATTATTATTATTATTATTAATTATTATTATTATTATTAATTATTATTCTTATTATTATTATTAGTATTATTATTGCCGTTATCGAACAACTACAAATAAAATGTGTCTTACTACGTATAAACGTATTTGTATTGTTTAAGTACATGTAAAATATTTTAGTTATAATAGCTAAATGTATATCATTTCCAACACCAAGCTGGATACCCACAAATCAAAAAACGTAAAGTATTTAGTTTTTTTTTTTTGAATCTCTAATGCTGATCTATGAGTTGGTTGGTTTAAATTGTCACCCAAGTGATCCACTAAATTTTTATTCAGCCGAAATATTTCAAAAATTTGGTTCGAAAAGTAATTTCTGTATTTTCCAAATGCATTAAAGCAGGACCTACTCCTCTTTCGTCAACTATGATATTTGCTATTATTTTATTTGTAATATTAATTAATAATAATAATATAATTGAGTATTAAGCAAATTTCCATTTAACATTAGCAAGTGACATTGATTCTCGCCACCAAATTGGTGGAGAGATAATTTTCCACGTAATGAGATGAAATGTGACGTAAGTGAGGCGACAAAATTATTTCATGAATTAAAGAAAAAAATCTCACTACGTGACATGTAAGTCACGTGACGTTTTTATCACTGCTGTCAAATCTCACTGACATCTCATTTTTCAAGAATTGTTTCCCAGGAGGCGGAGGCGATGGTAAAAAAACAATGGTTAAATCTTACAACTAAAATTTTTAATATGTTAAAATAATTTTCAAATCTTATTTTTTTAAATTTTATGTACTCTTCTACTGGTATCGGATGTATTAGAGGTTTTGACTTGTCTCGATCTCCAAAATCGTCCTCAACCGGTAGGAAGTACTTACTGACTTTAATACTTAAATAAGTAAAACGACAGTATCATCCATTTAATTTTTTCCCAAAAATTTTTGTAACACATGTTAATGCTATTCCATGTCGGTGCATTTGAAAAAAACTATGGCAACAATGTAGGATGCCCGATTGATAGCTGTTTGTAAATGTATATTTATTTTTGACGCCAAATTGTAGGTAAGACCTATAAAAATATACGCCGGACGGCAAAAACACGGATAAAGTACGGACGCCAAATTGTTCGTGTATATTGTTTTCTTTAAATATAAATTTTTCCTTATTTCCTTATGCCCATATTATTAGGTAAGGTAAAATATTCTATATACATGAAAAATTAAGCCCCTAGGACCAGTATTTCCCATAGACGCCAAATGAATGTTTCTTTGTATGGAAGTCAAATTGATAGAGAGATGTATATATATATATATATATATATATATATATATATATATATATATATATATATATATATATATATATATATATATATATATATATATATATATATATATATATATATTCTATTTGAAAATAATAAGTTGCTTTAAAACCGGGAGTAATCTACTTCCGTAATTTTATAGAGGTGTTAACATACTATAACTTACGTTATATAATTAATTGAAATTGTTAAAGGTAATAATAAGCGAGATATTTGCTAGTTTATTTATAGACGGACATCCTGAATATGTAAATTAAAAAATGTATCAACCATGAATTTTGTCCTGTGCTTAAAATAAATAGGTTAAAAACCTTAACTGTTCTACGAAGTACATAATTTGATGTCACCTTGAACAGCCGCATTTTCTTTCCTTCTCTTCTAATAAATCTCCATCAAACGTAATTGGAGTTTCATCTTCATCACAGTAAATATTTATCCTGTATGAATAATTCCCGTGCAATTCCTGCTCTCCGATCCTGATTTGCTCCTGCTGGAGTTTGTGGCGTACGACAGGGGAGGTAATCATCCGTCGGTTACCCTGACGCGCGCTATTTGTCAATGCCCCCTCCGAAACGCACGACACTGAACAGAGTACTCAAGGTGCTGTCACTCATCCATCATCGGACAGGATTGCGGGACAGATTTCAAGGGGGGAGGGGGATAATTAACTAACAGAGGGAGGGTAATAGAGGTTTTTAAAGTAGGGAAATATATCATCTACTGAGATTTGGTAAAGATGATAATAAAAAAGTACAGGTACAGGCATAATATGATAATTTTGACAAAAAGCATATCAATGGTGTTGTATAGATTTGTAGAGTCAAAGCAACGGTGAGTAAGGTTATTATATGGATGGGTTAATGTTTAAGAACATCAAGTGTTAATTATCGCGCCTTGAATTCTAGAATTTGTATTGTTTTGTCAGAATATTGCACAAACACATAAATTGATATTTACAAACTATTGTAACGTTTTTATTTACTCCTATTTAATGCTGTTTTATAAATGAAACCAAATGTCCATTTATTTCATTTAACACACTGCATAAGGTTTTCAAAAAATATAAGAGATACGAAATTAGATAAAAGTTAACCCATTTGGAGGACATACAGGGTGAGACTGGGAAGACGCCTCCCCCCCACCCCTTCCCTTTAACTTTTTTATTATAAGTAATAGAAAAAATTGCTCATATAAAAGTTTTATTATTTTACATATAGGTACTATTTGATGGCAGATGTAGATATTTTTTATAAAGTCAGGTTTACAGGATACGACTATCAACGTTTATTTTTCAAATGGCAACCTATAATTATTTTTTTCCCTTTTCAACGATGTATTGTTTTTTGTATTTGAAAAATTTCGAGAAAAATGAGATAATTTAGAAATATTAGAAATAATTTTTAAACAAATATTATAGGTTGCTGTGTGAAAATAAACAAAACGTAACGATGTAAAACAATTAAATTAATGTCAAAAAAGTATACATTTGTTTGTTACTTAATTTAACTTATTGTCTAAAAAAAACATTTTGAAATGTTTGCGAAGAACGAATTAATTGATATGATTCTTTTATATGAGCCATTTTTTTCTATTATAATAAAAAAGTTAAGGGGGGGGGGGGCGTCTTCCCAGACTCACCCTGTATAAGGGGTGTCTCGTTATTTTTGAAAAATTGCATAGGCTTGTATATTTAAGTGCAGATATAAATTTTACAGTATTTTATATTTGTAAATAATTTCCGTGGATTCTGGATTCTACACCTTTTTTATGGCACTTTTTCTTTTAATTCCACGGCTAATTTTACTAAATTATAATGGGGTCCTGCACTCTGTTTTTTTATTATTTTAAAAAATTTCTTTTAATTTTGAAGAAATTCGTAGTAGGTATTATCAATTATTTTTAGTTGAACTTCATTTGATTTTTAATATCAACATGACGTCACGGCAGCACCTACAGCTATACTAGATAATACATAGCTGACTTGTCCGCCACATTGATGCCAAAATCAATGCAGTAAATAATTATGAAATAAAAGTGCATTTCTTATAAGTTTATGTACTTACTATTTTTCATAATTAAATATAACTTCCATATTTGCCATTTTAAACTTATTTAAAATAATAAAACAAGAAAAAATACGGTTCGTTAAGATTTTTGAGGTTAGAGAAAAATATATGAATTGCATAAGTACCTGTAAAAATTATAACCATTTCTCGAATGATTTGCACAATTTTGAGCACAACAACCCGTCATTGTGGATAATTTCTATGATTAACAATAATGTAATGCTGGTATTGAATGGTTGCAGTTGCAATTTGAAAAACAGATGGTTGCGTTTTCACTAGTAAACAATTTCATATACAAGTCAAGAGAGTATACTTTGTTTTCACGAGTATTTGTACGAGTACTTTAATTTGTGTTAGTTTTTTTTAATTAGACATTCAAATTGTGTTTTCACAATAAAAAATTGTAATGATGAAGAGTATTTATACTTATCCACATATGTATTTGATCACAAAAATTTTAAATTTTACGTAAATGAGAAGGGCTCTAGTGATGTCACAATGGCCAAAGCATGCTAGATGAAGACAGACAATATTCCATAGCGAGAAACTCAGGCCATGCTTACGTCACCGTATCCCTTCTCCAAAACATTCAACTGCAATATTATTAGGAAATAATGTTTAATCCTTATCTCATTAAAAAGTTATCAAAACATAACTTGCATTACCTAGAACCTACTTTAATTTTGAATCATTTGATCAAAAAAGTCAAGTTTATGCTATTTCTTGCTCATTCAAAATGTACAATTTAAACAAAATGTATGAACTCTTCTATGAGGTTATGTTTCACGATTTGTTTATTTAACATGTATCTCACACATATTCTCAAATTCTCATACATGTATCTGAATGTAAACATACCTTTACATACATTTGCACGGCAGTCTTTCTCCATTATTATGCTTTCCCGTCCAGGCCCAACATTCTCTTCCAAAGCAAGCACAAGCACTCCATTACACACAACCGAGCATCTTGTAAACGTTTACGTTTCGAGCATATGTACCCGCAGAGCACCCAGTACCTTACATCCCGCACTTACTCCTTCTAATTTCTCGATCATTTCGTTCATTCCTAACATCATGCTTCCCAAATGTACAAACTCATTCATCTGCTCCAGTCTCACTTCATCCAGTAACACACTGGCACTTAATCTTCAAATTACTCCTCTCAAATATTAATATTATTATCACCTTTGAACACTATATTCATATTTACTCCTCGCATGTACGTAGACGATTTTCATATGTTCACCATTCATTCTACTCAATGCCTTGCGCAACATAGCATATCCATATTTATTTAGATAAATAAGAATTATTTATTAATGTAACATGTTTGTACCCTTATTAATACAATCATATAAATACTGAATATTAATGGAATCCTCTTCCGTGGACATTTGTATAGTAGTACAAACAATGGCTCTGCCATAGTCATTTTTATTTATAAACTTTTCTTGTGAAAACCACATCATATGTCCAAATATTCCCAGAGTTTTTCTAGTAAAAAACTATACAAATCTGCCGTCATTTTTGATTACCAACTTCCGTACTATCCTAAAAAAGTAAAAAACTCTAACACATCATGAATTCAGACTTGTTACAAATGGAGCAAAAAACATAAAGTCCAACAAAAACCATATATTCAATCGGCATAATATCGGTCGAAAAACTGCTTAAATATTAACATCCCCTGTACCCCAGGGGTTGGATGCGAGAGAGACAATGTTGGAGAGAGATAGCAAGGGGTTGAGAGAAACTATTTCTCCACCCTCTTTCGATATTTGAAAAATGTATCAATCATGAGACCAAGAAGTATTAGAGAAGACAATAGGGATGGTTGCACCCTAAAGTCTTAGGGTGAAAGAATTAATTTTTAAAAGATTTGCCACTTTACTGATTACTTTCAGATATAATTTATAAATTATTAGGGGAAGTTAGTGGTAAGACTTCTGACACTGAAGAAATCTTTAAAAAATAAATGGAAACTCGCCCTTGATTTTAGGGATATAAATTCTTTATTTCTATTTGTTTGTTTCATACGGAGATATTGGTAATGAAAATAATAATAATAATAATAATAATAATAATAATAATAATAATAATAATAATAATAATAATAATAATAATAATAATAATAATAATAATAATAATAATAATAATAATAATAATAATAATACTAATAATAATAATAATAATAATAATAATAATAATAATAATAATAATAATAATAATAATAACTTTATTTGCCCAACAGTAGGGGAGACCGGTGTCAATTGTAACAGGTGTCAAATGAAACAAGGGTAGGTAGGAGGGCTATCTTTTCGAAGTAGATTAAAACGCGCTTGCAGAGTGAAGCAGAAAGACAAGAGTCATAGCTCTTTGGTATTAAGTATAAGTACATACGCGCAAATACGGCGTCTGTTTCTGACGAATATCTATAAATTGACAAAAAAGTAAATACAGCTAGTGACACATATTGTTTCTAAAACACTATAAGTGCTCTGCTCGGAAATATTTCAAGTTAAGGATCAGTTTGTAAGTTATATCTGCTTTTATTTTTCATTAAAAAACATTTCGAATTATTACCTAATAAATACAAAAAGCAAATAATATCTTTATAAGTGAAGCGGTGTCAGTTGTAACACATGTCACGGTGTCGGTTATAACGTGTTTAATAATTAAGTACAGTATTGATCATGATAAAAATTATAAGAAAAAACCACTGCTATCGAAAACATAAAAGAAGAAGAGCAAAAAAACGAAAAACACTTCCGAAAGTAATTGTCGTATATTACTCTTCAGATGGCTCCGATGAGGAAACTCTCTGATATGTATTAGCCCATATTTTTTGAGCACAGGAGATTGGTTGCAGTGGCGAAAATCTAAAATCTGGACACCGGGCAAGTTAAATTGTACGAAGAAAGACCTATTTTATGTTTACCTAAACTGCAATTTCGTTAGCGTCTAAAGGCATTGGTCAAAATGGTCCATATCACCAACAGAATATATATTTTGTTTGCTTTTAGTTGGGTCATCTGAATTTTGTATTTTCTGAGGTAATAAATAAATGTTTATTTTTTCAATAATTTCTTTTTTTATCTGTTATTTTATCTTATTACATCTGTGTTAAAATTTGTTACAATTGACACTGGCCCTGTTACTATTCACACCAGTTAGGTGTCAATTGCAACATTTGTAATGCCTGACTAAAAATCCTTATACTTTTATATTTGTCACATTTTCAAAAGTTTAAAATTCAAAATATCATTCAATAAGGTGGGTAGGTTCTCATATAGGTAATTTAAAAATTTCGAAATGTAACGTTAACTCGTGAAAGATAAAAATTTAAATTTTGTAACAATTGACACCGGTCTCTCCTATACACCATATAAAAGACAAAATATGACACATAATTACACTACAGATTTTTTTTTATGGAATACTAAATCGTAACATGAAAGCATAACTAATGCCCACAAAAATTAATGTAAAAAATAATTACTTACTATGCATTTTTAATTACATTCATTATAGAAATCAGAGACGCAGTAAAGATATCTATATCATTTATAATTAAATTTGTATTGCTACACATATTATGAATTGGCGACCTGGTTTGCATATTAGTTTTGGCTCTAGGACATTTAAAATATATATAGGTCAGGATCGTCGGAAATTGGAATAGGATCAAATAAAATACTCAACTCCTCATGTGCATACGTTTCGGTGTATATTTCACCTTCATCAGTGCTAGAACGAAGAAACAAAGAAATACACAAATCAATATTTCGTACAACACATTATAAACACTTCCAAAATGTGTTGTACGAAATATTGATTTGTGTATTTCTTTGTTTCTTCGTTTTAGCACTGATGAAGGTGAAATATACACCGAAACGTATGCACATGAGGAGTTGAGTATTTTATTTGATCCTATTCCAATTTCCGACGATCCTGACCTATAGATGTTTATTCTGGTATCGACTTTCACTTCTTATTTAAAATATAATTGTTGTCTTGATGCAAACCGTGGTACATGAATGTTAATATTTTCTAACAATGCAGGACAATCAATTTTATTTTGCAACATGATTGAATGACGCAGGCTTGTCTTGCTTCGATTGACGTAAAATCAAAACGATCTAATAACATATGATAATCACAACCTCGTTGTGGATAGACTTGGTCACACTTGTATACATTAAATATTTCAAAAAACGTCCCTGTACATTCTCTATTTTAATATTATATCGATCATAAATAGGAAACCATATTATTGATCCGTACTCTAATTTAGAGCGGACGTAACTATTAAAAAGTATGATCAAGGTATCCACATCATGAAATAGCCTGCAATTTCGATAAATAAACCCAAGTGTTTTTGAAGCTGATTTAACTAAATCAGTAATATGGTTTACAAAGGTCATTTCACGGTCGAAAATAATCCCTAAATCTTTAAAGTACGGTGGTCTTTCAAGTATGTAGTTATGAAGGTGATAATTGAAAAGTATAGCATTCCTCGTTTTACAATATGACATGATTTTACATTTATTTGGATTAAGTTTTAAATTGTGTGAACTACACCATTCCTGGATTTTCTTCAGTTGACTTTGAAGCTCATAGCAATCAGTAATATCAGTAATAGAACTATAAATTTTATGTCAGCGTAAAATAAATGATTACAATTACAATGACATATTCGCACCGTGCGAGCGTTTACCAGACGTTAATACCTCGGCACTCATTACTGGCATGAAAAGTGCACCATAGGGGTTACTTTTGTTTAGTATTAATAAAAAACACTTCTCAAAATGAGACACACTATAAATTACGGGCCAGAAGCTGTCGTATTTCGCTACGTATTAAAACTTGAAATTAAAATATAAACTAGCGTTTATTCTAAATTAATATATGCCATGTACAACAATATTTTAATATTACAGACACAAAACATGTTAATTAATTAATTTATTTTTCAAAATTTCTAACAAATACAAGCAAAATACATTGTTCTAGTATTATAATTAATAATTAGTAGGAACATAATTGTTTTAATTACTAATTAAAATTAATTAAAAACTCCGAAATAGCACATTCTTAAAAAATTAATATTTTCTCTGACCGTGATTTTATGCTCGTTTGCACTGTTACTAGATAAGTTACACTTAGTGACGCCTATATTAAGCTACAGCGTCGGCGGCGACAGCGTCCGTTGTCCATTACAATATGTAAAATGTAAATGAAATGTCACTACACAAAAGAGAATATAGAAACAATAAAAAAAAATTGATGTAGCCAGCACATTACCTTCTGTCAGTTCTATGTATTTTGTATAAAGGTCATACAGAAAGTTCCTTGCAAAAGATTCTATTTCTTGTACATTACCTTAAGGCAGTTGTATGTTTTTTATACAAATTCCATACAGAAAGTTGCTAACAAAAAATTCCATATTTCCAGTATAATTATAACACAAACATATTGTCAACTGCACTTGACACTGACACCTTTCAATCAGAATTTTCTTAATATAGCAGCTGTTTCCAGAGTTATAGCATAGCTAGCTAATATATATGATATGATAATTTTTTTATAATTTTTCAACTCTATATCCATTTAGTATGAAGTATAAAATGCATTTAAATCATACAGAGAATAAAATATACTTTAATATTTATAATAATATTGAATGTGAAAAAAATTATATTTAACATCGTTTTTTCAAGAAAAACTGTTAAAATCTTTAAATGAGGGTACTTCCGGTGGACCAATTATATCCAAAATCTAATCAGCTCTTCACATGGATATAACGACGAGGAATACGAAAAAAATATAATTTTTGGAATTGTAGTACCTTAGAGTTACACGCACGCACGCACGAACGCCCGCACGCACGCACACGCACACGCACGCACACGCACACACACATACACACACATTCACACTCACATTCACACACACATCATCGTAAAAATAGTACAATCGTATTCTAGGGACCCTAAAACGTGCTTATTCATCAAAAACTCCAAATTTTTTGACTAAAGACAATACCTTCCTTACCTGAAGGTGACGGAAGGTAAAAAATCAAATTCCCTAGATTGATACGAGCAAGTGACACTTAGTGAAATTTGAAACTCATGCAAAGATACTGCTAAGTGTCACTTATTTTTAAGCGCTTTTTGCTTAAGTGTAATTTATATAGAACAACGGTGCAAACGGGCATTAATAATTTTGCTAAACTGTAGAGTGTAGAGGCGCTCCAGGCTCCAGTTTATTTAGTATGGCGTTTGTGATCTTTATTAATAAAGTCTTTACTTTACTGACAACGATATTCTTTTCCAATTTATTAATAAAGTTTTTTCTTATTATGCAAAATAATGTAACGTCTGTTCAAATTTAGTGGTAAATTGTCATCAAAGACATCTACGAATATAAGTAGGTTGGTAGTAAGCAGTAATAACATATTTATTTGATTTAAAATGATATTCCGAGAGTATCAGCTAAGATACAATATTTACTACTCTGTCGTTAATAGGTACGTTCTATCGGTGTCAGAAATATTCCTACTAGAATAAGAATATTCTTGAAGCAATAGAACGCTCAGTAGCAAATAACTGTCAAGTAATAAATAAATACGATAGAAAAATGGCAGTGGTTATGTGTTATTGCTAGTTAACAACTAAAGACAACTTTGTATATTTATTTTGAATCATCAAAATGTAGTTATGCAAATATTATAGAGATAATTATATAAAAATATATTAAGTAATAAAAACGTAAAGGAGGTATTTTTGTAGAGCACAGTCTAATCTGAACATTCACAAATGTAACAGAAAGGTACGCGCGACAGTCGGCAAGTCAAATTTTGAATTTATCTTAACTCTATACATCTTCCTACTAGCGCTTCCAGCTCTGAAGTTGGAATGATTCGTAGGAATATTCAGATTTTTTTTTGACACAAAAGAATGATCATTGAGGTTCTACTAGAAGAAGTAGGAAGATTTCTGACACCGATAGAACGTACCAAATGTATTACTATGGATAGGTACTAGTTATACATACTGTACCGTTCCAGACAAAATGCAACATGCGACATAGGGTCTTAATGTTGTTAATATCAAATGAACTTGTCATCTCGCTTTAAAGATAAAGAAGAAAATTGGTACAATGCCAATTATAGCTTGAGAAATGAGTGTGATATCTTTGCTAATTTATATCCTGAACGTCTTAGACCAAATCCTTCTACAGTTTCGAAAATATGTAAAAAAATTAAAACTGATGGATGTTTAAAAATCATACGAAAAGGTAAGAACAAAAAATACGCGAACCGAAGAAAATAAAAACAATTTATCCAACACCGACTCATAATATACTTGTTACTACGGTTATTTCAAATAACTAATGTACAACATTAGTCACTTCGTGGGAGAATATTTTTGAAATCACGGAAGAATTATTACTGATTTCTGTGTTCTTTTAATATAAATAAAAAAAGCAGTTTTACAAAATTATTTTATTATTGAAATAATTTAACATTATGAAACTTATTTATTTAAATTAATATTAACATTTATGCTAAAATAGGTTACTTGTCTTTATACAATGGCAGCTGTCATGTGCGGGTGATGATACTTATGCTTCAAAGTGAATACGTTTTAGGGAAAGGTCCTCATTTTCACCCATTTTTAATGTATTTTTCTTTTAAATAATTCCCAATGACGCAGACAAAAATTATTACAACAATTTTTTTTCAATAACAATATAACAAAACCATAACAACCATTCAGTAGCTACTTTGTAATTTAAAATACTACATCAACTAAGTTGTCAGTGTCAAACGATGAATGAAAACAAAATGAATTAAGAAGTTTTTAAAAAAATGTTGGATAAAACGTTGTATTACACTCGTGTGGAATGTATATTAGTCACTAAAGAAAATTAGCTACTCGCCCTGCGGGCTACGTAGCTAAACTTTTTCTTTCGTGACTAATATAATACATTCCACAATCATATAATAAATTATCATAATTATGATGACAAGTGTATTTTTTTTAATATTAAGAACTTTTGTTGCAATTTTATCTGTAACGGTACAGTATGTATAACTATTTATAACTAGTAATAAATTAATGACAATAGTAAATATTGCATCTTAGCTGAAACACCCGGTATGTAGCATTCGCTTTGATATGTTTTCGAGTGACTTATAAACACAATAAGATATATAATCTATGTCAAACTAGTTTATTCACTATTTTATCTACTATCGCATACCATCCGTTGCTTAGTAACACAAACAAATATTTAAAGAATTCGTTTGGTATCATATCAAAAACATAGACGTCCAAACAGATTTCTCAAGGATCTCTACCTGCAGTTGGGGGTGTTTTTAAAGTTTAGTTTGTCTAGGATCTCTTAGTGCATAGTGCTTTTTTATCTATTGTGAGTATAGCTTGATTAATGGTGCTTAAGTAAATACTTTTTAAAACTTTTGTGTAGTAGATGATGGTAAATATTTTTTATTATAAAAGTTGTTCATTAATAATGTCAATTATAGTTTGAAACTTTACATTCACGATACATTTACTCATACATATTGATAAATTATTATTAATAGTTATTCATATGTGAAATTCAAATCAGATCGCTGTTATAATTAGCCAAAGTTTTATTTATACATATTTCATATTATAATTGTATTATATTATTGTACATATTAGCATAATTAAAATTAACAAACGGTAGGTACAAATTGGTATAAATAAATAAAGGATGCGAATAAAGTGCTGTGTGCGTAGAAAATTAACAAATGCTTTATGAAAATTCGGGCGTGCGTGCGTGCGTGCGTGCGTGTGTGTGTGTGTGTGTGTGTATGTGTATGTGTGTGTGTGTGTGTGCGTGTGCGTGTGCGTGTGCGTGTGCGTGTGCGTGTGCGTGTGCGTGTGCGTGTGCGTGTGCGTGTGCGTGTGCGTGTGCGTGTGCGTGTGCGTGTGCGTGTGCGTGTGCGTGTGCGTGTGCGTGTGCGTGTGCGTGTGCGTGTGCGTGTGCGTGTGCGTGTGCGTGTGCGTGTGCGTGTGCGTGTGCGTGTGCGTGTGCGTGTGCGTGTGCGTGTGCGTGTGCGTGTGCGTGTGCGTGTGCGTGTGCGTGTGCGTGTGTGTGTGTGTGTGTGTGTGTGTAACAAAATTTTCGTCTACGATAACTCTAAAACTACAATTCCAAAAATTATAATTCTTTCGTATTCCTCTTCGTTGCATCCATATGAAGAGCTGATTAGATTTTGGTTATAATTGGTCAACCGGGAGTACCCTCATTTGAAGATTTTAACAGTTTTTCTTGAAAAAACGATGTTAAATATCATTTTTTCACATTTAATGTTATTATAAATATAAAAGAACATTGTATTCTCTATACGATTTGACTGCATTTTATACTTAATATTAAATGGATATAGAGTTAAAAAATTATAAAGAAATTAAATTTCATAAAGTAGACAGCTATGAAAACAGCTACTATATTATGAAAATTCTGATTGAAAGATGTCAGTGACATATTCGTAGTATATTTGTGTTATATTATTATTTTACTCGAAATTTAGGATCTTTTGCTCGAAACTTTCTGTATGGAATTTGTATAAAGTACCTACATACAACTGTCGAAAGGTAATGTACGTATAAGTAATTTAGAATCTTTTACAAGGAACTTTCTGTATGCTATTTTATAGAAAATACATAGGCATTTACGAAAATTCTACCGGTAGATACCGCATCTACCGAGTGTGTTCGGAAACAGGACTGTTAAAAAGTTACCGTGTTCGAAAATTGTACAATATCTACCAGATCCATCTACCGGATTCATGAGGAATCTAATCTCAAAAAAAGTAGTGATGCAAAGCGAAGTGCACGCGTTAAAAGTGGAAATGTGTTCAAAGTATGACTGCTCAGTTTGTTAACTACATCAAATTTCTAACCTGTTTCAAATTTTCAAATTTTTTATAGGTTATGGATCTACCCTGTTTACCACTTGCGTTCTTAAAATATCGATTCCGGTAGCCATAACCTGATAAACATCTGTTTACTGGTAACAGTTCACAGGCAGAATTTTCGTAAATGCTTCATATAACTGACGGAAGGTAATGTGCTGGCCACATCAGATTTTTTTATTTTGACGTCATCACAAAAAAAATAATGGCAATAAAGATTTTTAGAAAAGGAATTCGATAGTGATTTTTCTTTCCTTTATTATAATGCAAATAAATCACAAGGTTGCATAACAAAAAGTCTGAGGAAAATCGAGCTGCACATTTAATAATAATGAATAAACAAGATACCTAGATTTCATTTTTCAGTTTAGAATTTTTCATTTATCATGTTTCATAAGTTATAAGTACTATATCAACAACAACATTAAATGTTTAAAGATTTTAAAAATTTATCAAGATATCTTATTTATTTATTATTATTAAATGTTCAGCTCGATTTTTCTCAAAATTTTTATTATGCAACTCTATGATTTATTTGCATGATAATATAGGAAAGAAAAATCACTATCGGATTCCACTACTGAAAACCTATATTGCCATTTAATTTTTTTTTGTGATGACGTCATAAATAAACAACAAATAAATGTCGGAAGGTGAATCGCACATATTAATATGTATTTTTATGAACTAAAATCGATTGGTTTCAGCGTTTTAAAAAAATCTGGTTGAGTTCGCTGTTTTTTTTTAATCCATACCTACTTTAATCCCAGACTGTATATGGCAAATTGATTTTTGCCTATATTATGCACAGCTTTTGTATTTTAAATATTCCATTTAATTTATTCAGTATTATATTATGTATTTTAAAATTCATTATTTCTACTTTAAAATATAATATCAAATTTCTGTTTTATTTCTAATACAATTATCTTCGTTGCTATATCAAATTACACGTGTAAAATTCTGAAATTCCGATTTTCAAACTAATAGCTCAACTAGATAACATCTTTAAACGCATAGAAAAACATGTAGAATTCTAGAAATTTACGGCATTTTAACACTATCTAAGAAGATATATGATGACAAAATTTAAGTCTGTGGTTATATTTCAACGTATAGATAGTAAATAGATAAATAGTTGATTAAATAGTATAGATAAATACGTAGAAATGGAAGGTATCGTATATACCTACCGAGTGGAAAGAAATGTATGTATACAGGCGTTTAAAATAGAAAAAAAAATATTCCTTGCGCATTGATTTTCAAATAATTTTAGACAAAAATACGTCAAACAATATTTACTGGGTTTATATGCAGTTTTCAAACCGTTTTTAAAACGTTTTTAGATTTGCAAATGCCACTACTGTGTCAAAACAGTTTTGAGTTATCTCAAACTAAAATTCATGGGTTTGACTTGAAAACTAGTTTCAAAACTACTCATGAAACACTTAAAATTCAGTTTCGATATTGCGCATGCGTACATAGCATAACGTTTCTGTCGCGTTGTGTTACTAACCTACAAATAAACTTACAGTTGTGTAGTTTTAGCGCGTAGTGGTACAAAGTAGAAAAAATAATTGAAATTATGGTAAAACGAAGAATTTGGAGTGAAGAGGATCTGTCACTTACATCGGCCAAATTCCCATGTGCTGAAACTGTTTTCAAATCAATCTGTAAACCTGTTTTGAAAATTGCATGTAAACAGTTTCGCGTAATTTTAACTAAAAACTGAAACCATTTTCAAAACTGCATGTAAACGTAGTAATTGAAAGAATATATTAACTTCTTTCTTTCGTGGCATTATAATTATAGTAAATATTCTTTTAATCGGGATTTCAGTCTATTATTATCAAAATTAGAAATCGGACAACATCAACGTTTCGTCACCAAATTGCGACTTCATCAGGACTCTACAATACAAACAATAAATTACATTAATATACAATAGTAAGAAATATTTCACAAAATTGATTGCAGTCAGATCTAAACGATAAATAAAATACAGCAGTGTAATAACATTAGCCTATTTTTCTTTAAAACATGAACCAAACATTTGTTCTAGAAGGCATAAAATTAAATTTTAACAATATTTTAAAATGAAATAATTGCGTAGGCTTCCACAGTCTGAGTCATGAGAAATATTCGTTTTCCGGGAATGGACTGTGTCATATTTTGAGTCAGAGCTCAACGTTTCGCCCGCAGTCATATGGGGCATCTTCAGGAGCAAGGGGGATAGTACTGTCTTAAACACGGTTACCCGACGTGTCAACCACGCTAGAGGCCGAGTTTAAGCAACAAGGAGGGAGACTCAGTTTACAAGGTTACCCGACGTGTAAACCACGCTAGAGGCCAAATAAACCATGAACCATGAAATCAAAGAATTAAAGTATACATACTACATAAAACATAAACAAATACTGCAATGGCTACAAAAGTAAAATGCGTCGATGTTAAACCTCTGCACACCTAGCTTGGACAGACAGAGACCTTGGTCACATAAATAGACCAATTAGATTTGGAATAGATGACACGTGATCAATGCGCTACGAATATATTATAAGTACGGTAACATGTATATAGTTATAGGTATGTACCAGGTCCAATACCAATGTGACATACCGACAATATCATTTACAGTCTCTTGAGAGATGTCCGACATGGTATATGTATATGACGTTATAAGTACGTAAATATATTATATACTACATAGGTTTCAGATATCACATACCTGGTACATATATGTTAAAACTGTGTTTGCTGGGTAATAGTCATATTTATAGGTATCTAAATAAAATTAATATAAAACCTTATTATTTTTATCAAAAAGATCTATAGGTACCTGCATGAGGGTATGAAAATATATCTTTGAATTCATAATTAAATTCTTTAGAAAATAAGCAAATAAAATAGTTATTTATGCAACAAGTGTTTAAAGTAATACTTTTTTATCGAGTGCGATGTTTTATTTATTTATATTATTATTACAATGATGTAAAATTCTTGCATATTTATTGAAAATTATTAACCTAGTTATTAATTTTTCAAAATTATGAAACTAACGCATTGTAAATTTTATCTATTTTGATTGAAGAACTATTTTGACATTACCCTGATGTACCTACACTATACTAAATTTTGTAAAATGTAATTAACAAAATGCGATAAAAAGTATACAAATATAATTTATAAAATTCTTCTTCAATTTATAATCATTTTTTTAAAGATATTTCATTCTACACTATAATCAGTGCTATCGTGTTCCTAGTGAACAAGTTAAAAATCGCAAAATAGTAGTTTGTTGTGGTATATAGAAGTGAATGGACGTACCTATAATTCTGTGTAAGTGTAAATGATAATGTACAAATTAACATTTAAAGTGAAATACGAATATTTGTGTAAATGTTATTTCAAACGAAAGCATCAGGTGTGAAGATTTTCTATTCCCGGTTAGTACAATACCTTCATTTAATCTATCTAAAATGCATTCTGTAAATTAGATCTTTGAATATATTGACAGGTAGTATTTACTCAAAATCAGGGGTGATTTAGTTATGAATAAAATAAAAAATTGTTGTTTTTTAATCATTCCAATGTATTTTTGAATGGTAGCCATGGTAATTAGTTAGTTAGGGTTACTAAAATTTTGAGTAAATACTACAGGTTACTGTGTTTATTTATTTACGATATAATACAGTGTGTTAAAAAAATCCTGACTCGGAGTAGGCTATGAACAAAGAAAGATTATGTCTCAATTTAAAAGTATTTAATTAAGTGTCTGACACGAGGAATTGTCAAAATTGTTTTCTAAAGAATCAAAGCTTTTCTTCTTGAATCTTATTTTAGAAATGAAAATAAATTAGAAAACGGCGAGTTGCAATAGACTGTAATCTGATTATTATCTTTTCTCCTTAAAATTAAATTTCCAGATTAATTTTGACTACTTGACTTTTGAACATACTGTACATGAATACGAGTCTCGTCTCAATGAAGTTGGCCCACCCGCTTTAATTTCATTTTATTTAGTTAAATTATGATACAATTAATAACCAACGTAAAATTTCGCCATTTTTTAGTAATATTACAGACATTTTGGCGTTCTAATGACACATAACGAGATATGTTTTCTAAAATAATTTATTTTTTAATGTAAAATGAAATAATAGTTACTTTTATCAAATTAACTAAAACTATTATGATTACCCCTTAACCTTAAAATTAATTTTAGCAAAACTAAATACGTATTTCGAGAACTAAGTTCTCATCATCAGTAGTACAATAAGTGAAAGTTAAACAGAGTAGTCAAGATTACTCAACATGTCAACCATGCCAGAGGTCCTAACAACTCTGAAGTTAAACAGAGTAGTCAAGATTACTCAACATGTCAACCATGCCAGAGGTTCTAACAACTCTGATGATGAGAACTTAGTTCTCGAAATACGTATTTAGTTTTTGTTAAAATTAATTTTAAGGTTAAGGGATAATCATAATAGTTTTAGTTAAATTTAACCTTAGACTCCATCTATTATTAACTTTTACCAAAAATGAAAAAAAAACTGAATTTTTTTTAAATGAATTAAAGTCACAAGATTGTTAGGTTTTATTAAATGAAATGTCTAAAAAAATTACAGTAATAATTTACAATAAAAGCGATGTTACCCAATATTGATAAATAATATGAAATTAATATATCGATTTGGGTTACAATAGACCTTTTCATTTTAAAGAGATAGAAGATATGCGCATAGTAAGAACAACAGATCTATGGCGTTTCTCTACAAAATTTAGACGTAAAATGTGAGAATATATCAGATAACTTTAAAAAATCTTATCGAAATAAGTTACAAAAGCTTTTATTGAAATTAAAATATCTAACGATGCAAATTTTCACTGAGAATACAGGTATTTAAATGACTGCAATATTTTTGACGTTTCGTTTAACAGCCCAACTGGCAGTTGTTCACGCCATTTTCTTATACTATTTGCAGCGATAGAAAGAGATAGCCGTTAAATTGAAAATTACGTTGGATAATCTTCATTTTAAATGAAAAGTAAACATTTATTTAATTATTATTAAAAATTCTATTAGTTAAGTCGTCATGATAAATGATGATGGTGCTATGTTACTTTTTGTTTATATATATATATATATATATATATATATATATATATATATATATATATATATATATATATTTAAGAGATATTTACAACAATATAATTCTTTTAATAATGGGGTCTCGTGGCCTCGTGCCTGAGTGTCTGGTCGCGAATCTGGGGAACCGGGTTCATTCCCGACCGACGCCAAATATTTCGACTTTTAAATGGCACAAAATTGATCCCTGTGGTGCACTCTCCACGCCAGAAATGAGTGCCCGTGAGGTGTCACCTGGTAAACGCCCGCACGATACAAATATGTCATCATCATTACCGATATCTGCGTATAAAAAGCAGATTGGCACACCCAGCAATGGGTAATATGCCGTGATGATATATTTATTTATTTATTTAGTCATGATAGTACTAAAATTGATAATGAAAAAATAACCATGTGTTCCTCTTTTTTAAATTAGCGTATATTAGCTGTATCCTCGGCTTTATTATAGACATAAATTTTATAGTTCTATACAATAAATTCAAATATTGCATTAAGTTAATAACTTAAACATATAAAAATATTCTGATTTGTTTATTTTACACAAAATGCTATGAGCAATATGAACTTTTTTGCACTAAATAAATCAATTACTGTGCACTTTCAGGTTTTTACATCAAAACAATAAAATTATTAATAAACGACTCATTAAAAATTAAAATACACAAAATTATCTGCAGTTGACATTACAAAAATATAATAATGAAAATTGCGTTTGTCAGTAAATAATTAATATGAAAATAGTGAAAATACAATGCCTCACTTTACGAGAGAATTAAAAAACATGTATGCAGTCATCAGCTCTAAATATTATTGAGTGTAATCTCCAAATTCATTTATTTTCGTCACGGCCTAAGCGATAATGGATTGAATTTGCGCTGTTTATGTATTTTTAATTTGCATATAATCATTTATTGATGATATATTATATAGCAATTAATTTTATTTTTTGCTGAAAAGAAAAAAACATTATTGGCTAGATATCAGCAATGAATTATGCTAATACGAGATATATTTGATGTGGCTTGGCAAGAGACCAAAGCTTTCTAGCTTGGCACAGCAAAGAGCTTTAAGTCGAGGTTTAGGGTCTTACCACATCCATTACGTAACTGGAAATAGCTTTTTTTATTTGGAATTGACCTAGTCTGCAAAAATACTATCGTACGCTAAAGACACTTTATGACATAGGTACTTCAAAATGTTTTAAATCACTTACTTGAGATTATCTCTACTAAAAATTATTAGATACCTAGTTTATTCTTTATTTTTATATGAATATCTTTGAAATATCGTTTGCTCTTATTCCAACCCTATCATCTAATAGATTCTGGAAAGCAGTTTTATCTTATATTTATCTTACCAAGACATGGTTCTAGGAATTTTGTATAAAAAAACCTGATGTGGCCAACACAATACCTACCGCCATATACAGACCGAGTGACAAAAAATATTAGACTAATTTTAATTTTTGGATTAGCGAATTTTACTCTAATTTTGGCAGTTTATTACTTAAAATATAGTCTAATCTAATCCAAGTAACTACCTTTTTTGATAATAAAATGAAGATTAAATTTTAAATCCCGGGATAAAATATAATTCACTAATCCAAAACTGAGGATTGGTTCTTTGACAGTGATATTTATCTGTCAGTTACATACATTTGATTTGAATAACTGCGTAACCAAGAAGTTTGTTTGTTTAAAGCTTATGATCCGGGATTTAAATTATAGATAATTTTATAACTTTATCCATAAAATATGTAGAAAAGGTATTAATGCAAATATGTAGAAAAGTTAATAATCTTTAATTTTTATGATAACATTAATCTCGAAAAAATAACATTTAAATGTATTTTTCGAAGAAAAACTATTTTGAGCTTCAAGTAAATCTAATAGACTCTTTCCAGAATAGAAAAAGGTCGAAATACAAGGTTTCAAAATTTTCTGACTCCATACACACACACACACACACACACACACACACACACACACACATACACACACACATATATATACATATATATATACACACACACATACACATAGACATAGACATTATCGTGAAAATGTTAAAATTGGATTCTAGGGACCTTAAAACGTGGTCATTTACCAAAATCTCAATATGCAATTTTTAGCACTATCCCTATACCTCCCTTACCAAGGATAGTGGGAGGTAAAAATTTAATTTCATTATAATTCAAAAATTTATTGATAAATAATTATTTTCTTGTGACATAGGTTAAACAAGAAATATAATATCTATCTTTTTTATTTGTAATATTTTTCTCTGTTTCGGAATTAGAATATATTCCAGCGTTATTGATGCTAGAAGAAGCTTTCTTCTTAAACAATTTTTGGTGACTTTCTGTTTTTGGGATTAGCATGACTGCTCTAAATAAACAAAATATCTTTGCCACGGACAGAATAAAAACACATACCACTGTTAGTTACCAACCTAATTAATCTGTAAAAAAATCCCCGTAGTGGAAATTGCCATCTATTCTTGTAAAGAAATGTAAATGAAAGTAGAAACAGAGAAAATAGTGTAAAACACATGTTAAAGAAGGCTATTCAAGAATTCGGTTGTTCGCGCACTCGCTGCTTCGCGCTCTTGTTCTGTAACATATATTTTAATATAATATTCTAGATAACCATTTATTGTTTAAGAGATATTTGAAAATTAAAATTTGGACTAAAATCAGTTTTTCGGCTTCATCTAGTAGACTATGAGAATTTTTAGAAAAACTATGGCTTCCTAAAGATACAACAAATGTCATATCTCATTAAGCATTTACGAAAATTCTACCGGTGAACTGTCACCGGTATATATCGGTAAACGGCTGTTTACCAGGTTACAGCTACCGGAATCGATATTTTAAGAACGCACAGGGTAGATTCATAACCTATGACAAACATTTGAAAGTTTGAAACAGATTTGAAATTTGACTATTCACAGTTCTACTTCCGATTCCAACAATGAACCATATACCTATTAACTAATATATTGCTGATCCTCCGCTTTTCTTCAAGCCAACAAATGGAAATATCATTGCTGCCTTAGTCTATCTCACACAAACATCCAACTTGTAATTATGCGCATGCCCGTTAACCTTGAGTACTATTGGCTAACCCTGACATCATGATCACTTTTATCATTTAGATTGCGAATCACAGCCCGAAGGAACACGGTTGATAAGAGTTCTGTATTGACGACTAGCGCGAGAAATTTTAAATTTGAGAAATTAAGTAATGTACCTATTTATTTTGTGTGTAAATTTTTGAATATAAATATTAGTAATAATAAATAACAATTATATATTCTAATGTTAAATTAGAATTAAATCATTTATTTTGTTCTACTGTAAAAATAATAGGAATACAATCTGGTCAGGATTAATTTATTTAGGTGACAGTAAGGTAAACAATAATAAAAGAAATCATTTATAAAATATTTATTGATTTTTAAATAACACAATTCGATGATATTTATTTCTGATATAGTAATCTTTTTCATAATTTAGTTTCGTGGTATAATAATAAAACACTTAAACTTTTTAATTTAATAACTTATCTATGCAAAATAACATTAGGTGCTTTATAACTGCACAGACAACAACTTCTAGTCGGCATGACACAAAACTCAAAGAAAATTAAATACTGTTTGTATGTATGAAACACAAAACAATGATTTCGTAGTACATGTACAAACAGAAATGAAATCAAACGTCAAACCACGTGCTAGGTGCATCAGCCGGCTACAGCTGTCAGCCAATAGTAGTCAAGGTTTAGGAGCATGCGCATAATTCCAAGTTGGGTGTTTGTGTGAGATAGACTTATGCAGAATTGTATATTCTATAACTAGTATGGAATAGATAATTTCCGCGCGAGCGAAAAGTTTGTAAGCCGAGCCGTAGGCGAGGTCTACGGTTTCGCGAGTGGCGGAAATACTATTTCCATACAAGTTTTAGACTATACTTTCTCTAACACTATTTAAAATATATATTTTGCACATCACATTTTTGCTAAAAATAATAAAATATTATTGGTATGTTACAAAAGCAATAATTTTCCATTTAACTTACCATGTAAAAGCTTCAAAACGCATAAAACAAGGTGTATAATTAGGTTTTTTAATCATTTCTTTTATAATTTGACAGTTGAGGGATTTGAGGTGACAAAATCAAGGAAACAAAGAGCCGAGCAAAGCCGGATTGATTTTGAAAACAATTGCGTTTACCCATGTATTTTAAATGGGTGAATTGAAAAACTAGTGGGCTATGATATTCTGTAACAGTGTTACGGAATGTGATCATTCTGTAACAGCTTTCAGTTACAGAATATGCGAATTCCATTATAGTGTTAGAGAAATGATATTTCCATTTAATAGTGTTTCCTTCACCTACTCTTATGGGAAAGATACGAGCATCAGCAATATATTAGTCTAATAGGTGTATGCAACAAACACATTTTCACTTTTAACACGCACGCTTCACTTGGCATCACTACCTTTTTTGAGGTTAGGTTCTTCATTTACCGCATTTACCGACTAAATTACTCGATCCACAAATCATGGATTCGGTAGATGGATATGGTAGAATTTTCGAACACGGTAACTATTAACCACTTGTATTTTCGAACGCAGTCGGTAGGTGCGGTATCCACTAGTAAAATTTTCGTAAATGCCTTTATTGCTTATAGTTTCCGATCCCGGTAGTGGCTTTCGAAATTCGAATTTTAATATCCATACCAATGTATTTTTAACTACCAACATATTTTTGCAAGTTACTATTTTGAATACTCAATAACAATCCATGTAAAGTTATTTATCTAAACTTTGTCTTCTTTCTTTTCAGGTCGTGCGCGAGTGAACGAACTAACAATGTCAGTGTTGTGGACCTTGATTTTCATCTTCTTCCGGTGTTCCCTCGCCCAGGAAGCGCCTCACAACGAGCAGATCTCTGAAGGTAGGTCCTTTCTATAGTTGTTACAGATGTTGAGACAGCACAGCATAGCAAAAGTTGTGTTAAAGAAACTAAGAGTAGTTAATTTAAGTTCTCTTCTCATCTCAGTTCTCGTAGAATACCAGACAGGATACAGAGCAAGTTGCTAATGGGGTCTTTGTTCAAGTTAGGGTAGTTTCCACAGCACTTAAGAGGAATTAGGACTGTTTAGCGTTGAAATTGACAATAAATTTATAGACGGTTACTACATTTTCCTAAAATGCAAGCATAATTCTACAAGCTACGAGGTAAAAAGCAATATGTAGTTAGTTCAATAACTAGGTATGTACATAAAAATTTGTACCGAAGAAATTTTTTTGTGAATAATTCGTGGCCTTCACCGAAATTTGAATTAATGCTTTAGTTTATATGAATGTAATAAAAAAATCTGATGTGGCCAGCATATTACCTTCCGTCAGTTCTATGTATTTTATTCAAATTCCATACAGACAGTTTCTTGCGAAAGATTATATATTTCTAGTACATTATCTTCCCTCAGTTCTATGTATTATGTACAAATTACATACAGAAAGTTTCATAGAATTGATTCTATATTTGCAGTAAAATTATAACACAATCATGCTGTCAATTACACTTGACATTGACATCTGCCTGTCAGATCATATTAGTTATTTCTAGTGTTATTGCATAGCTGGCTGCTTTATGAAATTTAATTTCTTTATAATTTTTTAACTCAATATCCATTGAATCTAAAATATAAAATGCAATCAAATCGTATAGAGAATACAATATTCTTTAATATTTATAATAACATTAAATGTTTAAAACTAACATGTTTTAAATGAGAGAAATTAGGAATTATTAACCCCTTGAGGTAGCAACCCGCTGCACATAAGAATAGAACGGTTAACCCGCCCTGACTCTATTTAAATAAGTCAATAAATAAATGGAAATAACTGTTTCTGTTACTTGGAAAAATTAGTTATATATTTTTACGTGTTTAAGTTTAATTTTAGAATTGTTTGAAATAGCTGTAGTATCTTAAACTAATTATTAATATTAATATTATTGCATCTGGCTTCACGCGAGTGCGCGCGCACCCACACGCCCATCGTACAGCTGCTTCAGCGTTGACCGGCTGCGACCAAGTCAGACTGTGTCTGGCTGGCATACGGTAAACACGTATCGCGTCGTCGTCCGCGAAAGTGGAATTTTCCACCATTTGCATAAACTTTCTGATTTTCATATGGTCAGTAAAGTAATTGGTTGTTTAATTATCGTACGCGTAGCTTGATTAGCCTAACACGACTAATTCAAGGAGTATCGTTCGGTTTTCATTTAATTTGGTATTTTTTTAGTCCGCGAATACTTTCCGGCGCCATTTTATGCAGCTAATAGACACATCTCAGGAATCAATTGTAAAATCGAACTGTACAATTTGATTTCTCACGGAACTCGTGTTGTTAGGGATTTGATTCATATTTCCTTGGGTGAAATTATTATTATTTCTTTGTAAACCTGTTTACACACGTCCATCTTCGAGTGACGTCATTCACAGCGCATCTGCTGTTATTGTCGACTAGGTACATTCAATGCAACAAGTTTTGCAGTCTAGTTGGTTGTTATTAAGTTCATTTAGAGTTCTTAATATTGTTTAACTACATTTGTTTGTTCATACACTTATGAAATGATTTAGTTAATTTATACAAATATCGTATTTGTTTATCTTTGGTTTATTATTGTTTATGTCACTTGTATTCAATACGCTATCACATATTTCTCAGAATTGGTTTTCAGTTGTTTGTTATTTTGTTGCAATTATATTTAGCACGTTTGTTAGTTCGTCAAACTAACTGGTCCTTCGTTCGTTTTAATTAGTACATTTCACAAATTAATATTATCCCGTTTATTGGCCAAGTCCAGTGATGTGAACCAGCTATTGAAGGTTGTAATTATTTTGGTTTACATATAGTTTTGTTTTATTCATTGAATTTAACATCAAACACATTGATGGTGTTTCTAGACCGGATTCGCTGATCTAGAGACATCGCATTTGGGCTTGCGAGCAGGATCAAAACATTTTGGTTCTTCTAGACCGGATTCGCTGGTTTAGGGTTTGAACATTTGGTCCTTCGAGCCATTAGGTCCTTATTACTTAGTCCTTCGCACCGGAGGGACGCAACATTTGGTCCTTCGAGCCGGATTTGGCGGTATTCGGAGATAATTATTGTTTCTAGTTACATTTGATCGCTTCGAGCCGGATTTGGCGGTATTCGGAGATAATTATTGTTTCTAGTTACTTTGGTATTAGTAATTGCATTTATTAGCACACTCTAAAATGGCTAAACTACTGCACAAACAATTAGAGGTTGTGACAGAAGATATTCGTCGTCTATCAGTCTATTCTTCAGAGACTGATGAAAAAAGTAAAGTGAAATTTGAGGTAACTTTTCCGTCTCTCGCAGCTTGGGAACAAGAATTCATTCGTACTTATTGTGAATATTCTTCAAAGTTAGAACAAACCAAAAATCCCGACGAGGATATATTGGCAGAAATTTCCCGAGTTAAGAATTTGTTTAATGAAATAAAAGAACTCATTTGCGACATACGTGTCAATTACAAACTTATGTTCAGTGGAGACACCGGATCACAGGCAGGGTCCGACAGAGCTAAATCAGAATCACATTCGATTCAATCAGCACAATCTTTGCGATATATGCAACCCAGCTTGCCTAAATTGAATCTCCCAACATTCGATGGGGAGAAAACAACTTTTATGAATTTTTACGATTTATTCACACAGTTGGTGATAAATCGGGACAGTTTGTCAGATATTGAACGACTTCAATATCTCAAGTTATCCTTAAAAGGGGAAGCCGCTAGGCTTATTACAAATATCCCCGTCAAAGCTGATAGTTTTGATATTGCATGGAACGCCATCACAGATGAATATTATCGTCCTAGGTTGTTGAGGTCGGTACATCTGAACGCACTCCAAGATGTGCAAAAGGTCAAGCAGGCAGACGCTCCTACACTAAAATCGTTGTTGAACACGGCACGCGAAAACGTCGCTGCTCTGAAAAATTTAGAGGTTGATGTTGACTCATGTGGGGTCATTTTGGAAAACATGATTTGTCGTAAGCTAGATTCAGCTACTAGACGACAGTGGGAACTAACATTGGATTCTGACTCCAAGCCCACTCATGTAGAGTTAATTGCGTTCTTGACTAAGCAAGTTTCAAGCTTAGAGGTTGAACCAGACAAATCTGTCAAAACTCACGAGCCAATCAAAAGGCACAAGCCAGCATCCCGAGCGATGACATTGGCAACTAATACGAATTGTCCGTATTGCAGAAAATCTCACTACATCAGTCAGTGTGAAGGGTTTATAGCTCTTAAACCTAAAGGAAGACATGATGCTGCAATTAAACACAAGTTGTGCATCAACTGTCTTAGAATGGGTCACATACGCCCGAACTGTCCTAGTACAGCCACATGCAGAACGTGTAACAAAACGCACCATACGCTGCTGCATTTTGGTGAAAGGTCGAACAAGTTATCACCCAAGCGTGATAAACAATCTGTGCAAAAAAATCGTCCGTCATCACCCAAGAGTGATGCAAACTCACAAGCCAGTAGTAGTAATTCTGAAACTACTACGTCAATGTCTGCTAGGACTTATTCACTAAGTCAACACAGAAAACATACTTCGGTATTACTACCCACTGCAAAACTGCATATATTTGACAGTGCAGGAAAGGTACATGTTGTACGTGCCTTATTGGATACAGGATCGCAGAAATCCTACATCACAAGTCGTTGTGTCCACAATTTAAATCTGTCTATTGAAGCGTGTCAAACAAAGATTATGTCAATCAGTGACACCCACGTCAAGGACACTAGTGGTATTATACATACCAAAATCAAACCATGTCGTAGAGAAACTCCAGTTCTCGATTTGAGTTGCATTGTAATCGACAACATTACAGGCAGAATCCCAGATTATCCAATATCTCGGGATACCTTTAAACAATTTGGAAATATCCAACTTTCGGATCCCGAATGCTATAAGTCTCAACGAATAGACATGCTGTTAGGAGCTGACATTTGGGGTCAGATCATTCGTAACGGAGTTAAGAAAGGAGTCGATGGCACACTCACCGCCATCAAAACAATCTTTGGTTGGGTGGTTATGGGAGAATATACCAGCAAGCAAACAAGCAATGCTGTGGTGTCGTATCATACATACACACAAGAAGATACACACGAACTGTTGTCTAAATTTTGGGAATTGGAAAATGTTCCAACTCCATCGGTGGTCACTAAACCCGAGGATAAAATGGTAGAGGATCATTTTGTCAATACTACCCAAAGAGACTCCGAGGGAAAATACACGGTTTCTTTACCTTTTAAACAGTACCCACCAGTACTAGGCAATTCATACAAGAAAGCTTTGTCCATTTGTCACGCACAGCTGACTCGCTTGAGTAAAAGCCCAGAGTTACTCAAGGCTTATGATGCAATATTCGAAGAATATTTGCAAAAGGGTTACGTCACTAGACTTGATGTGCAACCCAATTTGAATGATCAGGATTCGTATTATATTCCACACCATGCAGTGGTTAAATCTGATAGTGCGACGACACCGGTACGCATTGTGTTCAATGCTTCAAAGCCATCGTCTAATGGAAAGTCGATTAATGACTACTTGTATCCTGGTCCGGTACTACAGAAGAGTATCTTCACTCTTCATTTGCGAAATAGATTTTATCCTATTTTAATTACGGGGGATTTAAAACAGATGTTCCTACAAATTAGAGTTGTACGCGAGCATCAACGATTTCTAAGGTTCATTTGGAAACCTGCGGATGCCACACATCCTATTGTGTACCAATTCAACACTATCTGCTTTGGTTTGAATTGTTCGCCGTTCTTGGCGTTGCGTACAGTTGAGCAGTTGGCTCAAGACGAAGGGGATCAATATCCCTTAGCAGCTAAAGTCCTGCAAAATGATGTCTATATGGACGATGTTGTGACTGGAGCTGAAGACATTCAGTCAGCACTGACACTGCGCCGTGAACTCACGGATATATTCGAAAGGGGAGGATTCACCCTCCGAAAATGGGCCAGTAATTCTCAAACAATACTGGAGGAACTACCAGACAATGCACGCGCAGTGAAAGATGTCCACTTCAATGACGACGAGTCAGTGAAATTGTTAGGTGTCAAATGGGTTTGCAAGTCCGACTGCTACGAGTATACGGTCTCAAAACCCGACGATTTGTGCACCAAAAGAAACATTTTGTCCTGCATTGCAAGGATCTATGATCCATTAGGCATTATGTCCCCATTGGTGATGTTTCTTAAACTCATCATGCAAGAGCTTTGGAAATCAAAGGTAGAATGGGATGAAGAACCTCCCGCTCATATTGTCTCAGAGTGGAACTTGTTTCTGAACGAGATCGATTGTATATCCAACTATTCGATACCAAGGTTAGCCTGTTTGGGTTCTAAATTCGATCTTATCGGATTTGCGGATGCCTCCGAGCGAGGCTACTGTGCCGTTGTCTATGTTAGAAGTTATCCAAACGATAAACCAGTGGTTCAATTGCTCTGTGCAAAGACGCGTGTAGCGCCTTTGAAAAAAATTACTATACCTCGTTTGGAATTATGTGCGGCGCATCTTCTCGCCAAACTTCTCGAGAATATTCTCGAAAATATTCCAAAACAACCGGAGGCTGTACATTGCTTCTCGGACTCTATGATAGTTCTTGCCTGGTTGCGCAAGGAACCACACACTCTGAAAACATTTGTGGGTAATCGAGTCGCTCAAATACAGACAAATTTTCCGAGTGAACACTGGCGTCATGTAACGTCGGAACACAATGCGGCCGACGTAGGTTCTAGAGGTCTCAGTCCTCTAAGTTTCAAGACATGTACTCTCTGGATAAAGGGACCTGAGTGGTTACAACAACCTTACTCGTGTTGGCCACAAAGTGAAGTGGTTCAACTTGACGAAGAACAAACCAACTCTGCTCAGACAGAGATTGCCAAAGCCTAAGTTTGTCTTTAGGGAGACCCTAAGGTGGCCGGTATGTTTAAAACTAACATGTTTTAAATGAGAGAAATTAGGAATTATTAACCCCTTGAGGTAGCAACCCGCTGCACATAAGAATAGAACGGTTAACCCGCCCTGACTCTATTTAAATAAGTCAATAAATAAATGGAAATAACTGTTTCTGTTACTTGGAAAAATTAGTTATATATTTTTACGTGTTTAAGTTTAATTTTAGAATTGTTTGAAATAGCTGTAGTATCTTAAACTAATTATTAATATTATTGCATCTGGCTTCACGCGAGTGCGCGCGCACCCACACGCCCATCGTACAGCTGCTTCAGCGTTGACCGGCTGCGACCAAGTCAGACTGTGTCTGGCTGGCATACGGTAAACACGTATCGCGTCGTCGTCCGCGAAAGTGGAATTTTCCACCATTTGCATAAACTTTCTGATTTTCATATGGTCAGTAAAGTAATTGGTTGTTTAATTATCGTACGCGTAGCTTGATTAGCCTAACACGACTAATTCAAGGAGTATCGTTCGGTTTTCATTTAATTTGGTATTTTTTTAGTCCGCGAATACTTTCCGGCGCCATTTTATGCAGCTAATAGACACATCTCAGGAATCAATTGTAAAATCGAACTGTACAATTTGATTTCTCACGGAACTCGTGTTGTTAGGGATTTGATTCATATTTCCTTGGGTGAAATTATTATTATTTCTTTGTAAACCTGTTTACACACGTCCATCTTCGAGTGACGTCATTCACAGCGCATCTGCTGTTATTGTCGACTAGGTACATTCAATGCAACAAGTTTTGCAGTCTAGTTGGTTGTTATTAAGTTCATTTAGAGTTCTTAATATTGTTTAACTACATTTGTTTGTTCATACACTTATGAAATGATTTAGTTAATTTATACAAATATCGTATTTGTTTATCTTTGGTTTATTATTGTTTATGTCACTTGTATTCAATACGCTATCACATATTTCTCAGAATTGGTTTTCAGTTGTTTGTTATTTTGTTGCAATTATATTTAGCACGTTTGTTAGTTCGTCAAACTAACTGGTCCTTCGTTCGTTTTAATTAGTACATTTCACAAATTAATATTATCCCGTTTATTGGCCAAGTCCAGTGATGTGAACCAGCTATTGAAGGTTGTAATTATTTTGGTTTACATATAGTTTTGTTTTATTCATTGAATTTAACATCAAACACATTGATGGTGTTTCTAGACCGGATTCGCTGATCTAGAGACATCGCATTTGGGCTTGCGAGCAGGATCAAAACATTTTGGTTCTTCTAGACCGGATTCGCTGGTTTAGGGTTTGAACATTTGGTCCTTCGAGCCATTAGGTCCTTATTACTTAGTCCTTCGCACCGGAGGGACGCAACATTAAATTTGAAAAAATGGTATTTAACAGCGTTTTTTCAAGAAAAACTGTTAAAATCTTCAAATGAGGGTACTTCCGGTCAACCAGTTATAACCAAAATCTAATCAGCTCTTCATATGGATGTAACGAAGAGGAATACGAAGGAATTATAATTTTTAGAATTGTAGTGTTGGAGTTATAGACGGAGAAAAAAATCGTCACACACGCACACACACACACACGCACACGCACACACACACGCACACACACACGCACACACACACACACACACACACACACACACACACACACACACACACACACACACACACACACATATATATACACAGACACATACATAGACATACAGCCATCATTGCAAAAATAGTAAAATCGTATTCTAGGGACTCTAAAACGTGCTTATTCATTGAAAACTCACCATCGAATTTTATTACCAAAAACAATACCTACCTTACCTAAAGGTATGTCGGAAGGTAAAAACTGTATAAAAACATTTTATAATGTAGTTACGTAGTATACTTGTAGCTAGCATGGAAGCCAAGCAGTTTCACATACTTTACATAAAGAATTTCAATTCATGAAACAAAATATTGGTCATAGTACATATTTTTTGTTAGTAAAAATGTGCAATCCGAGTATTAAAACTGCAGCAAAATAAAAAACGGGATTAAATATCAGTTATTACTATCGATTTTATTTGAAAACCGACAATGGACAGTTGACAGTTATTTTGCTATCGTGAACTTAGCGTTGCAATTACTTTAGAATTTAGAGATTGATATGAATTTATCTTCTAAAAAAGATATTTACGCAACATACTATTATCTAAAAAAATTGCAATATCTGAATATTGTAACGTTTTTATTTATCTGGGTGAAGTGTAAATATAAGATAATTATTATGATTTAAAATTAAGTGTTTATTAAACTCACTAATGAAAGTTACTATTACTAATTATAAGAATTATTAAAAAATAATTAAGACTAAAACTATAATTAACTAGATAACACTAACACTATTTATTTAACCAATTAACACTACTATTTATTTCCACGATATTATTTCTTTCACTACGCGTTCCAATCTTAGACTGCCGGTCTGTTGCAGACTCTTGTAGATTGTTAACGCGATATTTATATCACTATATTTATATCACTATATACTTATATCATGTTCAACTGTCCGCCTACCGACCTCCACAGCGTCTATATACTCTCAACAGCGTCTGTATATTCAACTGCTCGGACAGAAGGCACACTTTCACCTCACTATCTGTCTATTTATGTAACTCTCTCTCTCTTCCACAGCCTCCGTATCACCGACTTTCCGTATGCCACAATTATTCAACACCAATGCCGAGTATTAGCTTCCACTTGCCGTTACTGTCCCCATATACCTAGCTTCCCAATACTCTTCAACACTACCGAGTATTCTCTTTAACAGCTATCCCGGTATACCAGTAACTTTCCGACTCGCCGTTACTGTTCTTGCACACTATAGCTTCCCAATACTCGTCAACACTACCGAGTATTTACATCCACAGCTATCCCAATATACTAGTAACTTCCAGGCTCACCGTTACTATGCTAGTACACTATAGCTTTCTAATACTCGTCAACACTACCGAGTATTCACATCCACAGCTATCCCAATATACCAGTAACTTCCCGAATACCTACTCGACACCAGCTGCATATGCTCACTACGATACTGCTGTGCTTTTCAAACTCACTAACACTCTATATGAACATCTCTATGTCTCTCCATGTAACTAACTAACTGTCTCTAGAGCATAGCTACGTCCCTTATATACAGCTGCCATTATTTTCTAGAACAGTCTAGAATATTCGAACACATAATAACAATGAACACAAAAGGTTCAGGCGACCGGAAGTAATTAAACACGTCGCGACCAGTCTGTTTACATCGGCCGGCTACTAGCTAATAAGTTAATCCTTATTTTTAGATTAACGAATTTTACTCTAATTTTGACAGTTTATTTCTTAAGATATAGTCTAATCTAATCCAAGTAACTACCTTTTTTTAAACCCCTCAACGGGATAAAATCCCAGTTACAGATTGGGTTCACGTTCACACACATCCATGCCTCAGTGGGATTCGAACTCAGAGCCCCGAGGGCCCTCATGACATGAGGCGTTGCTCTAACCGCATTGAGCTACCGGAGCTATAATACAATGAAAATTAAATTTTAAATACCGAAATAGAATAGAATTCACTAATCCAAAAATGAGGATTAGCTTAAACATTTTTGTGAATCGTTAATTTTTATTAATCTAAATACATACCTACATATTTACTTACTACTGGAAACTGTATTGAATTACTTTTCTATTGTTCTATTTACTTTTTTCTTTTCAGATTTCAATAGATATAGGTAAAGTAGGTGTTGAAGAATTAATTTTAATTTATTATCCCTTTTGAAACGATTAAATTATGATATATTTTTTTTTTATTAAGCAGTATTGTAGATGTCTTTGTCTATAATAAACTTTTTGTGGGGTTAGTTTTAACGCCGGCATTTTGGCGAAAGTGCGTCAGGATATAAATCATGGAGAGACCTCTGGAGGACTTTAGCCTGGCGTTCTGGAACATTTGAATATTTGTTGTCGGTGAATTCTTTCCGGGCTCGGGATACACTTAACATTTTTACGTGGCTGTAAATCTACCCGACTTTATTTTTCACCTTCTGAGGCCGTTACACAAGCACCGTGCTTAAACATTCAACTATATGGCGGAGAAATGTAGCAAGAGTTTATCTATCAATAATACAACAGCTGGAGTTTACACATTGCAGGAAGATATCTGAAAATATTTATAAATATGTATAACACTTGTTATAAACTTGTGATTTATATGTAAAAATCTGGTGTGGCCAACACAATACCTCCCGTCATTTACCACTCGATTACAAAAAAAATTAAGCGAATCCTTATTTTTGGATTATCGAATTTTACTCTAATTTTTGTAGTATATTTCTTAGAATATAGTCCAATCTAAGTAATTACCTTTTTTCATAATAAACTGAAGATTAAATTTTAAATACCGGAAAAGAATAGAATTTACTAATCCAAAAATGAGGATTAGCTTAAACTTTTTTGCGAGTCGTTAATTTTTATTAATCTAAATACATACCTACATATTTACTTATGTCAGATGTATTGATTTCCTTTCCTATTGTTTTATTTACTTTTTACTTTTTAAAACGTTACTATTGTTAATTTAAAATGATTAGTTCATTGATAGTAACATTGATCTGTCAGTTAGATATATTTGAATATCTGCGTAACCAAGGAGTTTTGTTAGTTTAAAGCGTAGGCTCCGGGATTGAAATTATAGATAATTTTATAAATTTATCCATAAAATATGTAAAAAAAGTCTGACTAAACTTTTAAAACATATTAATAACGATAGATATTTAGATGCATACAAAAGTTTAATAATAAATAAATATAAAAATTTGATGAAAGCAGATCTCGGTCCAATATCAAACTCAAAACTTTTCAATTTATTACAAAGTTAAATTTTATTGGACGATTTAAAATTTAATGACTCATTAATATTGGACGAAAATTATCTTAGTTTATAGGTAATCATTCACCTGTGACTCCCATCCCTATATAATCCCAGTTCTCCCCATTGTTTTTCAGAGTTGTTAGGACCTCTGGCATGGTTGACATGTTGAGTAATCTTGACTACTCTGTTAAAACTTTAACTTTTTGTACTACTGATGATGAGAACTTAGTTCTCGAAATACGTATTTAGTTTTTGTTAAAATTAATTTTAAGGTTAAGGGGTAATCATAGTAGTTTGAGATATTTTACAATTAATTATTGAAAATTTATGTAATATTTTGAAGTCACGTGATCTGAAACAGAATAATGTCAGAGCACATATAGTTTAATATGTGGCAAACTATCGGTTACGTTCATTTATATAAATGGACAAACTGTTTTCCTATTGGCTATAATTGACGTGCTGTATGTATTTCGTCGTCGCAGGAGTGGGGGGTTGTTTTTCATGACTATTTCTAGCACCAATCTTTTTATTTAATTGTTAACGAAAATAATTATTATTTTTTATTATTTTTATTACTATGAAAAATATTGCAAAACTTTTATTTAAAATACTTTTAAAAAAATGTGAAACCGGCTCATTGTATAAAAATGCTACAAAATGTCCCAAAAAATATAATAAGCATCACAGACATTAAGTACATTTATACCGCTTTCGGATAATATTATCATCTACTTGATTTATTTTCTTGTATTCAAACTTTTGCAACTCTTTAAAAAAAAATCTGATGTGGACACCACACGACTTCCTTGTACGCAAGACCAATATAAAGATGAAGTAGAGACAGACCCATTTATAAAATTGCACGTGTTTGACGTAATTTGACATTAACATCTATTTTTGTTATTTTTTGTTCCTTATCCATAGCAAGCCACACGACTTCCTTGTACGCAAGACCAATATGAAGATGAAGTATAGACCCAATAATAAAATTGCACGTGTTTGACCTAATGTGACATTAACATCTATTTTTTTGTTATTTCTTGTCCTAATCCATAGCAAGCTTCATTACAAAAACAAAAACGTATATAAGTTTTAAATTTACATATCTCGCTTATACAAAGGGCTAATTTAATAATACTTGATGTGCTGGACGCAGAATTTAATTCTCTAAAACTCTTATTTGAAGCATTTATTTCTAAAATCAAAATGAAACCATTTTATTCAAGAAAAACTGTTAACAACTTCAGGTAATATATCACTTCCGGTTAGCCTGTTTTAACCAAAATCTGCTATCTTATTCCAATTGATATAAAAGTCTTATATAACAAATTTGAAACGTTTTGGATTATATTTTAATATAGTTTTCCATTAAAATCTATTAGTGGTTTCAAATAAAGTACCATTTCTGGAAATTATGTAATGACGAAAAAGGGAGGTGCACAACTAGATGTTATAGAAGTCCTAAATACAAAATTTCAACTTTCTACGGCTTACCGTTTTTGAGTTATGCGAGATACGTACGTACAGACGTCACAACGAAATTAGTCAAAATGGATTCAGGGATGGGCAAAATGGATATTTCCGTTGAAATCTGAAAGGAAGAAAAAATGTGATACCAGCTCATTGTATAAAAATGGTACAAAATGTCCCAAAAAAATATAATAAGCATCACAGACATTAAGTGCATTTATACCGCTTTCGAATAATATTATCATCTACTTGATTTATTTTCTTGTACTCTAACTTTTGCAAACTCTTTCAAAACATAACAAAACATGGTATCTAAACAAACAAATGTTAAAGTACCTTAGCAACAAAAAATTACAATCACTTGTCTTTTTTAACAAAAACCAAATAATGTACTCGGTCAATTGCATGAAACTACTCGTGCTTTCATGGTGACACATTTTTAAAAATTATCGGTGTAAAAATCTGTGACACAATTTAAATGTATGAAAAATTCAAGCTGCATTGTAAAAATATGCATGATTGACGGTCCCAGTACATGTCAAAATTTGCTATGTGCACAACACACAGCGTAAATAATAAATTTGGTTTAAATCTAACTCTAATTGGCAGATTACAGTTTGATGTCAACATTAGGGATAAATCTGTATTCATTAATTATACATGCATGTCAATGTTTAAATATTTAAACAGACATAGCCAACAAAAACACGGAATGTAATGGAAGTGCGCAGTCATTTGTATGCATTTTGAATTTTCACACTTTTTTATCGAAATATTCTGCTGCATATTTTATTGAATTATTCATCATTTTAAACAGGATTGAAAATTAAAGCAGCTAACTATTCCAATAATACATTTATCAAGAATCGCTTCACTCAATTTTTAAATAAATTCATTCACTATCATTCGAAATTATTTCCCCATCTTGATAACCAATTGAAGTTTGTGTTCCTAACTGATCCGAAGGCCTATTTTACTATCAACTAATCCGCAACTACTTGATCTTTCAAATTTCAAAAAGCAGTTATGCTTGACCACTCTCATTTTACCAGATATAAGGCTCGTAGTATTAGAAATTAGTTAGTATTATCAGTACACCTGATGACGGCAGCAGATATTAGCTACCGAAACGTTGTGAAAATTTGTGTTTTTGTTACATAAAGATAATGGAAGTCCAAAAATCAGTTTTATTTAATAGTTATGCTTTATTCATTCAATGAAGTAGAATATTTTTTTAAAATTTATTTTTAGGTCGCATGATGTTTGAGATAAATACATGTATGGTTTAACAAATTTAAAAAGAAATATGTTAGTATGTATACAGGGTGTCCAGAATAACGTGTCCAACATGGGGATCTCGATAACTATAAGAGATACGAAGTAGGTCAACTTAGACAAAAGTTGTCTCATTAAGAGGCCATTTTAGCGGTGTATTGTTTATTCAAAAAACAAAATTGCACTAGATTGCATAGATTATTATTAAAAAAATCGTTATGTAATGTTATGAAACGATTATATCGTTGAATTCAGAATTAAACTCTCTAGCGAATAAGCAAATAAAAAATATATGTTCCTATTTAAAAATGTAATTGACCATTTCTTGCCCTGAAGAAGACTAACGTTTTAGTCGAAACGTCGGTTAGAAATAAATAATTTTCATCAGTAGACTGCTTGTCCAATCATTTTTCCCTTGGGACCCATCTTCCTATTTAAAGTAAAAAATCTGATGTGGCCAGCACATTACCTTCCGTCAGTTATATGAGGCATTTACGAAAATTCTACCGGTGAACTGTTACCGGTAAACAGCTATTTATCAGGTTATAGCTATCGGAATCGATATTTTAAGAACGCAAGTGGTAAACAGGGTAGATCCATAATCTATTAAAAAAATTGAAAATTTGAAACAGGTTAGAAATTTAATGTAGTTTAGAAACTGAGCAGAGTCATACTTTGAACACATTTCCACTTTTAACGCGTGTGCTTCGCTTTGCGTCACTACCTTTTTTTGAGATTAGATTCTTCATTAATCCGGTAGATGGATCAGGTAGATATTGTACAATTTTCGAACACGGTAACTTTTTACCACTCGTGCATGTTTTCGAACACAGTCGGTAGATATGGTATCTACCGGTAGAATGTTCGTAAATGTCTATGTATTTTCTATAAAATCTATACAGAAAGTTCCTTGCAAAAGATTCTAAATTTCTTGTATGTTCATTACCTTTCGACAGATGTATGTATTTTATACGAATTCCATACAGAGAGCTGAAATATCCTATATTTCGAGTAAATTATAATACAAATATACTACGAATATGTCAATTAACACTGACATCTTTCAACCAGAATTTTCTTAATATAGTAGCTGTTTCTTGCATAGCTAGCTAATTTATGAAATTTGATATCTTTATAATTTTATAACCCTATATCCATTTAATATGAACTATAAAATGCAGTCAAATCGTATAGAGAATACAATGTTCTTTAATATTTTTTATAATAACATTAAATGTGAAAAATGATATTTAACATCGTTTTTTCAAGAAAAACTGTTAAAATTTTCAAATGACGGTACTTCCGGTTGGCCAATTCTAACCCAAATCTAATCAGCTCTTCACATGAATGTAACGAAGAGGAATACGAAAGAATTATAATTTTTGGAATTGTAGTATTAGAGTTATCGTAGACGAAAATTTTGTTACATACACACACACACACACATACACACACACACACACACACACACACACACACACACACACACACACACACACACACACACACACACACACATACATACATACATACATACACACATACACACGCACACACATACAGACATCATCGTAAAAATAGTAAAATCGTATTCTAGGGACCTTAAAACGTGCTGATTCATTAAAAACTCACCACCCAAATTTTTTACCAAGGACAATACCTTCCTTACCTAAAGGTGACGGAAGGAAAAAAGTTAGGTCCCATATTTTGAGAACCGCTGATATAAATTAATGTTTGCTGATAGTTTTATAATTCAAAATGGCACAATTTTGCTCATTTAACTAAATTCGTTTCAGCCTGTATTTCATCAATATTTGTTTGTTGCAAACAGCAAAAAATTTAACAATTATTAACATTGACACTAAAATAGGACTTCGGATTTTGGAAAAGTTGAAACGGATCAACTCAGACAACAACGATGACTGTCTATCTAACTACTGATTGTTTTACCCTTACTTCTTGTTATAGATGAGATATACCCAAAAAAGTTTAAACCTAGTGGTACACTAGATAGTTAATGTTAAAAATAACTCTACAATATATTTTAAAATATCATTTTCTACTTGTAAAAATTATATATTATATATCTTTGATGACTGATTGTTTCTAATTGCCCTGGTTCGAATCCGATGAAGGTCAAATGAATTTGCATAAATCACGCGTGGTGCACTTTCTACGACACTTATAAATGCCCACGACGAAACTGATACAATTATGAGTATCATATTTGGAATTGATATATTGTCATTACTGAAATCTGTGAATAAAATCCAATTGGTACACCCAGAATTAGGCCCTGACATTAACATGTTTAAAATTCTATTTTAAAATTATAAACAGAGTACCTAACAAATCCAATTTTTCTATGTTTACACACCATTCATTTTCATATTTGTGTAAGGCAGGTAATTATTTTAAAAATCCCGGTCCGTGCAACTTATTTGATATATTTTCATTATTTGGACGATGTCATAATTCACCCAGTGTTTGTTTTTAACGGAGTGCATTTAGCTTAATTACATTTTCATTCAAATATACTGGACTCGCAGAAGTCGACCCTCGTATGCGTATGTACACTCCCAGGAATTCTCAATTTTGCAAAGCATAGAATTTGAATACTCATTTCATTAAAAGAGAAGAAATTTAAATATTTTTCGCAAAAGTATGTAAATATATATATCACCACATTGAAAACCCTTTGCTTTTGTTAAGTTAAGAAAATCTAATTTTATTAGTATATAAATAAATATATTATAGTGGCCTTTGTTAAACAATAAAGGGTGTAGGTGTCAAACAATTTATATTTTTACCTCCCGCTACGCTTGGTAAGGGAGGTATAGGGATCGTGCTAATAATCGCATATGGAGATTTTGGTAAATGACCATGTTTTAAAGTCCCTAGAATCCAATGTGTGCGTGCGTGTGTGCGTGTATGTGTGTGTGCGTATGTGTGTGTGTGTGTGTGTGTGTGTGTGTGTGTGTGTGCGTGCATGTGTGCGTGAGATTTATGTTATTATAAAAGATTATTAATTTTCTACAGGTTTGGAATAATACTTTTTCTATATATTTTATGTACAAATTTATAGAATTATCTATAATTTAAATCCTGGGGCCTATGCTTTAAACAAACATCAAACACATCTCCTTGGTTACACAGTTCATATCTCAAATGTATGTAACTCACTGATAAATGGCACTGTCAAAGAACTAATCATTTGAAATTAATAATAGTAACATTTTAAAAAGAAAATAGTATATAGAACCATAGTTATATGGAATGGAACTTACTGGCTTATTCTGTAAGTATGTCGTTATACCATAACGTATAGTTATAATGAAAAAGTTGTTAAATAATAATAATTTTAAAAAAGCGTATTCTGTAAAACTATTGTCGTTATATTGAAATCGTATTGTCGTTATTTTAAGTAGTTCGTGAAAGATAAGGATTCATTTGTCGTTATTCAGTCCATTAATGACAAATGTTAGCCAATGGAAGGGTTAATTAGTTTATTATTTATATTTTTGCAGGAAGAAATGGAAAATAGCTAACAAAACATTTATTCATGCATCAAATGTATAATTAACAACCATAATTACATTTTAGAAGTAATGTTTGTGGTCGTGAAAGTCTTTTATGGGATAATATTAATCCATTTGATAATCGTTTTTTACAAATATTCTTTACTCAATAAAGAAATAATAATTAAAATAATAATGTTGATATTTTTTTTGCAAAATGACAGTACAATGACAATTTCGTTTTCAATAATAGCTACTAACTTTTCTAAAAAAAATTGGCTAGATTCGTTGTGACAAACAGAATGAGGACGTTTATAACGATATATTACTTAGTGAATACGATTTTTACAAAATGTCGTTCAGGATCACATCGTTACATTTATAAATAACGATAGTTGTTATATAACGATATTTTTACAGAATAAGCCTGTTAATACGGTTTTCAGTATAAGTAAATATGTAAGTATATATATTTGAATTAATAAAAATTAAATGGCGGGAGGTATTGTGTTGGCCACATCAGATTTTTTTAAATGAAAACGTTCTATAAACTAAACCAATGATTTAGAAACACAAACTGTCTTGTATGTTGCAAAGTTTTTCATCGTTGTTCTATTTCTTATTCTAAGGTTGTTAATAAAAATCAAAAATATATTTTTGTAAATATTGTATGTACGTTGTATTGAACCATATATTTATATGCACAATGTAATTCATACTCTTGATGGTGAGTGTACCAACTCGTGGACAGTCCCCTCCCTCATAACTCACTTCATAACTCTGGGAATGGGGTTGCGCATAAAAATCTGCGCTAATCAAAACTTTAGGCGAGCGCAGAGTTCACGTACTTTAACCCCTATGTTACTAATGTAGACATATTACTTCTATATGTATTACTCTCATAGGTACTTACATACGACGTACATGTGTCTTAAGAGGGGTAGTTAGTTAGGTACAAATATGAGGATATTTGCAGCACATGCAATATGATTACTTGCGTCCTACACCAGAGTCGGTCGATACATTGAGTAAAAAGTTATAATTTTTCCTTTTCAATATAATCCCCCTTAACCCTAATACACGTTTTAGTTTGTTCAAAAAGTATATTTATATCCTCAAACTGTATTCTTAAATTACCCATTCTTTTTATGTTTGGAATAAATAATAGCCGGGTGAAGTCAGGTCTGGACTTTAGGGAGGGTGGTTTAAAGTTTCGAGGCCAAAGTTGTGAAGATGGACCAATACAAAATTACTGTTGTGCATCGGCGCATTGTCGTACAAAAGCAGCAAACCTTTGATTCATTCTTTCTTTTATGGTTACTTTTAATTGTTTCAGTTGATTAACGCAATATTGTCAAGTTACTGAAGTACCTTTATTGCTATAAATATATATTAGAAAAATTAAAATAATTATTAATTAGAAAAATACACTTTGTACCCGAAAAATCAATAGCTATGATTTTCCTAGCAGATTGCCATACCTTGAATTTCTTAGGGGGTAGTATGCCCCTTTTATATACCACTGCATGGACTCCAGCTTCGACTTAGACTCATAAATGATCAACCCAAATTTAGTTTTTTTAGTGACAATCACTTTTGACATTCCTTGACGTTGATGACGTATATTCAAAATGATGATGTTGAAAATACTGGTGATAAGAATTTAAAAAATATAACAAATATTCAAAATGACCACCATTTTGTATTAAGCAAAATCCGAAACGATCATAACATTGTTGTTTCACTTTGCTTACCTCTCGATTTGAAATAGGGCTGAAGTCATTCCTTACTACCGCTTTAAGATCTTCTAAAGTGGTCAATCAGAGGTTATTCTAACGTGCAGTTAGACACAAAATGTGCAGTAGGAAAAGCAAATTTTGCAGTAGGAAATTAAAATCTGTGCAGTTATTTTTCATTCATTTCGAATAAACTAAATAAAATTTAAAAAAAAAACATGAACTAAACATATTAGTCAGTACTATATACCCCTAAAATTAGTGACATAGATTTAGAAACATCCTCTATAAGCACTAAAATTGTACTAGCTTTTCCCTCAGACTCTTCGCTTGTTTTATCCTCATCATTGGCATTGGCCTCAGCAAAAATACCATTAGAGGTTGCCTTGACTCTGTGCTCACGCTCATCATTGTGGCTTTCCGGGGATCTCACTCTAACAGAGGCATGTTGTAATAAATTTAAAAAACCGCAATTTCGGAAACTACCGACAAGCTATACCGAGACACGATTTTATATTTTTTAAATTTAATTCCGAAGAAATAGTTAAGAACTAACTGTGGAAGCGTCAGTTTCCGCAACTTTTCTATTTGTGGATGTTCTAGTATTTCGTTATAATCCAACTTGAATTGAATTAAACAAAGATCTTTCACCAAAATATTCTAAACCTATACTCTGTTCTATTTAAGCCATTCAGTATTGTAGAGAATAGGGAAAACTTTTAACCTCTCTGATCGGCTGAAATTGGAGACAAGAGACAAGTTTATCTAGTGTAATTTCGACTACTTAAAATTGGCGTTGATGCGAGCGACATCTGCTGAATGGCTTAAAGGGAATAGAATATACAAGGATTTATTTTCTTGTGCAGTGGAAAAAAATCCTTAGAATAACCTCTGTGGTCAATCCATAATGGCCATAAAATTTGATTTTAAATGACCCAAAAAAAAATTCTGAGGGGCAGGAGATCTTGCAGGCTAATTAATTGGTTAATTTAAACCAATCCAAGAATATTTGCTGTAATCAGTGTGATTCAGATTTTTCAAAATATACTTTATGATTGAAATAATGTTTATATTTTATTAAGTATCAATAAAAGATTAAAAACATATTGATGATAAAAATTATTTGGAAAAGTAAAAATTAAAAAATAAATTTTGTCAGCTAGTTTCAAACCCGACACTTTTGAATTTTGTTTATTACCAAGCGCACACGCTACCATTTATGCTATCTGAACCGTTGCTTGTATATGGGATATGAATAACAAGGATATGGGATATGAATAACAATCCTGGAAATTCGAAAAATTTTCTTAATTTCTTCTATTATTACACATGTAAAGTGACTGATTTTATATGTAATCTATAGAATTAATATCCCTAGATAAACATACAAAATTTCAACTTAATATCTTGCTCTGAGGAGATACAATTCACAATTAACTGATTTTCCATGTTAATCCCCCATGTGTCGGTTGGCCTAAGACACCCGGTATATGCGACACCCGGTATGTATATTGTAGTGTATTATTTGTGTGAACTTTAATGATTGAATATGAATATAGAATATAAGGGAAAAGATTATTAGTGTAAATATTTCAAGAAAATTAATTTTACTTCCTATTATTATTATAGTTTTCAAAACAAATATAATTCCACATCGAACATCGAACTAAAAAGTCATAACCTCACTCCGCGAAAACGAAAACATACCCAAGTGAACTAGCTAGAAGTGTGTAGTGCAATGCCTCAATCTACGTTAAAAAAGTCAGTTCTCACCATTCTTTCTAGGCATGCGCATAAGTCACTTGTGACATCACAAAACTTCGATGATAAATAATTAATTATAAATAAAGGGGAACATTATTTTAACTTTCAATTACATTTTAAGTTATAATTATTCATATATTTACGATTGAAAAATATTTCACATGTAAGGTTTGTTCCTACAACTAGTCCGGATCATCATATGTACGTCAGAAGCATGCGCATTTTAAAAATACCGTTCCAACCGACTGTTCTATAGTCCATCGGAGTGTTGGTATGATTGTTCCTACAGACTTCGGGCCCGTACATGAACGCATCCGCGGGCTATCAGATCCATCTACTGATCTGTGCTATGTACCCGAGTATGTACCATTTGTCAGCACATGCGCACCATAATTTTCGCGAATTGCGCGGAAAGTATCGAAGCATAATGAGTGATTTGGAATTTGAATCTGATCCAGAATCATTGTTATCTGATTGATCTGATGAAGGAATGGTTTTGATATTTGACCCACCTCGATAACTCAAATAAGAAACTAATTATTTAGGTATGGAATATTTCTGCAGAAAAGACTATAATTAATTATGATGATATGACAAGTTCGTTATCTGTTCCAACCATACAAAGTTTCTTACGTATGTCTGAATGAGTACATGAACAAGACATGCGCACAAAAAGTCGTGTAGGAACAAATCTATTATTTCAATCACGCCAAACTCTCCCATTGCAAGCGAAAGTAGATTTTAGCAAATCTCTGGCTCTACATTTACCGGCAATGTGCACATCATCCCACCATGTACTTTGACTATAATATAAACATTAGGAAAACTCGCTCTCGATCGACAGTATTGCCAGATCACACAATTTATTTTGTGACATGATGGATCTCAGCTGTCTTAATTATCTTAAATTTGCTGAAACTTCGCTCACCCATAGCTATAGTTACAAGAGAGTTAGAAGAATGCGAAGAGCAGTCCATACATTGGGGAAATTATCCTGCTAATTATTGTACTTAATAATCTTTAGGATTTTAGGACTGTGTATGGTTCTCCCTGATCTTCTTCTAGCACCACAAATTTATATATGCTTCTGTGGTTGGCGCCCCGGGTGCTCTAAGGTAATGCTGTCGCACTTTCCGCAACACCCTAGAGCCGGCCCTGTTCATAATTTATAGTTTTTCCATGATATGATTCTCTGTAAACTGCTGACATTTCTTCAAAATGATATGAGAGTATTTTTCTTGTTTTCTGAGGAATTTGAGCGTAGTTGAAACTTAATTTTCTATATACTTGCAGTTTTTCTACACATTGAATTCGTTTTTCGAAAATATCTTTAAGGCTAATGTCGCAAATATGTTTCTCCAAAAGCTTCTTCAGTAAGTACGCAAACTTTTTGGCCCAGCCTCGTATATTATATATTTTTAGAGGCAGACCGACAACTAAGGTCGTGACAAAGTCAAAAACTAAAGAGAAAAAAAAAATTAACCTTTTATTGTGCAAACAAGATTATTATGCATAAATTTTTCTATTTAATATCTCCTTAATTTTATACACTTTTCACTGTTTATTTTTATGTATGATTCAGTTAATTTAATTTGAGTTGTACGTTGTACCTAGCTCATCTCTGGAAAAATAATTATCCCTACTTGATTCCTGCTTCATGTCCCAAGACACATCGTGTCAAACTAATGGCGTAATGTTGTCCTATGTCACTAGTGCCCCATAAAACCTAATGCTCCTGCTGCACTCTGCAGTACATACATTCTAGCAGGAGGGATGTACATACATCCTGCTGGAATTTGTATACAGCAGTGACTCACTCAGTAACGTCATTTTATATGAGTTCTGCCTTTTGTCTATAAACAAAACATTCAAAACGAATTATTGCTGGACAAAATAATGGCTGGTGGAATAAACTAATTAATAGTGATTAGAGAACAGTTAACTAACATTATTTTATCTCTGTGTGTCGTTTATGGATTATTTTATAGAAAAATACTTCAAAAACCAGTTACAGAAAAATTAATTGCGTTATTTATTCGAAGTATTTATTCGTAATATAATTCATAAACAATAATAATGATACCATATATTATTATAATGTAATATGCTTATTAATTTTAGTAACTTACCAAACAGAAGTTAAATGTAACAATGAATTTTAAGTGCATATTTCATATTTGTCAAAATCAAAAATACATATTTTTGTAGTTGATTCAACCTGATCAGGTTGAAGAATCAAAGAAGACTGATTATGGAAATACAATCTTCAATGCATGATAAGTATACACGGGTGAGAATATAATTCATTAGTCACGTGACATGTTTTCCGCCAATCAACATTCCGAATCTCCCTAGTTACGCGTCTATTACAGCGATGATAAAAAACAAAGAAATTATCACCTAATTTATATTCGTTAATAGGGGATTTGTTTTCTTAATTTACAACATAGACAGTTAATTTTGAGTATAAAAATGTGCGGTAATCGTTTTTGATATCAACAACGATGAAATTAATAAGTCAATTGTAAAATTAACCATGTTTTATTACAATATATGAAAAGTTAGGTTAGCAGCACACACAATGTGTCACAAAAATTCATTATATTCTGTTATTAAATATAAGCTCGTGATATGATTAATAATCGAAGATATTGCTCGTGAATCCGAAGCAGTACATTTCACTCGTCCTTGGGACTCGTGAAATCTGCAACTCGGTTTCACTCGAGAATATCATCGATGATAATCATATCACTTGTTATATTACGTATGACAATATATTTATGAACTAATATAACACCTGTTACATAAGTTTTGGGAAAAAGTTTCAATGTTGTCTTTGACAACGTAAATCATGTAGTCAGCTAAGGAGAAATAAGTTGCTAGAGGTATTGTCAATTTGTTTGTTATTTCGTAGTTTTGTTTGGTACATTCGAAATGGCGTACAAACTGGATATCCGAAAGTCCATTTACAACCTAGATGAACAGGTGCCGGAACGAAAAATAGTGAACATTTTTTGCGAACATTTAAAAAAGTACCATATATCGGTCAATTGAAGAATCCACAGACGAAATACTATAAACTATACAGGCTGTCCCATAACTTCAGGTACATATTAGAAGGGCATATAGTTCTTAATGTCCTGATTACGGAACAAAAAGATTTTTTTCAAAATTCAAAAATTAGTTTCTGAGGTTTTTGAAGGAAACAGTTTTGGGACACTGGTTGAATAGGTAGTTTTAATATTAAATATTACGTTGTATTATTGATTTTTTTTCATTACATACACATCTCCCAAACTTAATTGGTGTGACAAAGCTTTACGTAATTGCATAAATTAATTTCATTGTTAAATTATTTTATGTAATAGTTATAACTAATTTCACTATTCCAAATATTATAGTATCCAGGGATACAAAAAATGTTCTTCTTAAGTGAACTACCCTTAATTATAGGAATTTTTGAAAAAATTCTTTTTGTTGCGTAATCAGGACATTAAGAACTATACCCCCTTCTAATATGTACCTGAAGTTATGGGACACCCTGTATATTAACCTGCCAAAAACAGACCGGTCATTTAAGTTAACCAAAAGTCAGATCAATCTCTCGTCTTGTCTCGAAATTTCTGGTATTTAAATAGTTAGGTATAAATAATACGCAATATCATGGGTTTATTAACCGTTGCTGGGCGTGTCAATTTGTTTTGTACGCAGATGTTGGTAATTATAATTATATATTCGTATAGTGCAAGCACTTGAAGCTGGTATGAAGAGTACACTATGGGTATCACATTTTTTGCTAAAACCAAAATAACTTTAAAATGAATATGTAAATATGAATGTAAATAAAGAGACCATTTAAATATTTATATATACCGATGAATACTTTGTTCTTTTATAGGTACTTACATTTTAATTGGAAAATTTAAAAAAAGTACATTCGAGATCTCGACTTTCCACTCTCGTCTCGAGCAAATCTCGAGTGCATTACTCTCTTCTCGTCTCGTACTGTCGAGACGAGAAATTCGAGACGAGATCTCGAAAATGCGAAATATCGCGACATCACTATCAAAAATACCTTTGTGTTGTCTACCCGCAATCTTTCCTGCCGTTTCCATATTTCGAATACTATAATATCTCGATATATCGCGAAAAATGGCGAAAAATACAGAAAACTCAATAAATGTTCAAAATGCACAGCTGCACAATTGGCCAGAATCCTTGGTTGTTGCCGCTCTTTGAACCGTCGTCACTTCGCTGACAACCGGACTATAATCATGGGTGACGAAAAATATTTTACCTCCCCTAAGGCACGGCAAATCAGAGGCGTAACTAGCAATTAAGGCGCCTATGGTCAGTTAACATAAATGCGCCTTTATAAGTTCACGCGTGTAAAATAAAAAGATCTTGATATAATATAGAACGTTTATAATAAAAATATATAGCTACAGAGATGACATAATCCGAAATCCAAAAAATTGTGTATTGCACATCTGTTCGTCGGTCCAAGTACAATGCAACAAGAAGGTGGGAAGTTGAAGTTGGGATGCTTACGCTTACACGTCTAGATGCTAGATGTCTACAGTAAAATGAATATAAATAGGGTATGGTATGTCTAGCGAATGAAAGTTGACGTTTAAAATATTTTATAGATATGGTTTCTTTTGAAACCCAAAAGAAGAATAGAAAATATTCAGGTATGAAATTTTTGCATGAACCCATTTAAATACTGGACTAGGAAAGCACACTAGTAACCTAGGGGTGCGTTAAAATATTTTAAACATTTTTCGTTTATGTTGATTATAACAAAATATTTTGATCTTTAAACTATTTAGTTTGGCAATTCTATGAAATAGGATTATTTTTAATTTCCTCTAATAGTAATTCCGACTCGAGGGTTGCTTACACCTGAGACGAACGAACTAGAATTTGTGGTATTAAATTTTTTTAATACATCCCTGAATCCTGTTACTAAGGTCATTTTAAATGCCTCCTGGTATTGAGTACAATTCTAATCTTCTGTACCGGAATACATAAGGGTCAGTTTCCTTTAGAATCAAATATAGGGAAATATTTTCCAAAGAAATCATATCTATTAAATAATCTAAACGTCAACTTTCATTCGCTAGTCATACCATATCTGCTGAGAATTTATTTATTTTATTATGCGGAAAACTATGTTGAGTACAGTCGACAGAGAAAGTATGGCTTTTGAATAAGACGCCTATGGCCGTTGCCATATCGCCCCTGCGGCAAATTGAAACTTTATAGGCCTTATTGGCTGAAAAAGGGTACGATAATGATTGTACAGTTGCGGCAAAAAAATATTTCGAAAAATAAGGGAAGTGAATTTGGAAGCGTCAAAATATTGATGAGACAAGTAAAACAAAAACTTTGTCTTACTGAAGATTGAAGATTCCTGGCATAAATATAGCACCCAAGTGTCAAAGTTAGTGATGCCGCGATATCTCGCATTTTCGAGATTTCATCTCGAATTTCTCGAAATATCGAGACGAGAGTAATGTCCTCGAGATTTGCTCGAGACGCGAGTAGGAATTCGAGATCTCAGACGTACCAGTTTTACCTCTCGCTAAGAGAGGTATTGGATTCATGCTAAAAATCGCATATCCAGATTTTAGTAAATAAGCACGTTTTAAGGTCCCTAGAATCCGATTATAACATTTTACGATGATGTCCGTATGTGTGTGTGTGTGTGTGTGTGTGTGTGTGTGCGTGTGTGCGTGCGAGCGAGCGAGCGAGCGTGCGTGCGTGCGTGCGTGTGTGCGTGTGTGCGTGTGTGTGTGCGTGCGTGCGTGCGTGTGTGCGTGCGTGCGCGCGTGCGTGCGTGCGTGTGTGCGTGTGTGCGTGTGTGTGTGTGTGTGCGTATGTGCGTGTGTTTGTGTGTGGATGTGTGTGTGTGTGTGCGTGTGTGTGTGTGTGGATTTGTGTGTGTATATGTTGGATCCACGATTTCTCAAATACTATAAGACTTAAGACATTTTTAACTACGGATTCCTCAATTTAACAATAATGGGAAGAGTCGAGTCAGTTTTGGTAACAATTGGACAACCGGAAGTAGTAGTTACAAGAAAAAAATCATCTAAATATTATTTATCGAAAATTTATGTAAATACTTATATTATAGAACGTTAAATTCTTTATTCGATAAATATAAATTCATTATTATATCTTCTATAGATTTAGAGATAAAGAAATGCATATAAAATAATTTGATGTAAAAATTCTTAGATCAAACTACTTCAAGGCAAGAAATTCAAATGTTTGTAATTCACACATAAATGTCACTGTCAAAAATATTTGTATGCCACTGTCAAAAATGTTTGTACATCATTATAAAGATTATTAAAATAAATAAAAAGTCAACAATGCAAAAGAATATACCTAAAAAAGAATATAAAATGAATTTGCGAAAAAATGACGAATAAAAGAATAAGAAAAGGAAAGTAGAAAAAAATTCAGGATACTGAATATAAAGAAAATGTATGTATTGTACATAATTTATATTAAAATAATTATTTTGTAGTGAGACATGAATATATGTACTAGTATTTAAATAGTATATTATGTGGCAAGTGTGTGAAGCTGAAGTTTTTACATGAGGGTGGAGATTGCGACACGAGCCGAAGGCGAGTGTTGCAAACCACCCGAATGTAAAATAGGCTTCACACACGTGTTACATACTATACTTTTTCTACGACCTTGCAATAAAATATAATTTTTTCTTCACATTTTCATTCTTTTAACGTAAAGCCTCTGCATTATCGACTTGTGTAACCATGTTTACCAACGGTACGGGCGTTTAACAGCTTTGTTTTATTAAAACACAAGTCATTTTGTAATATTTAAAATAATAGGAAATACAATAATTTTATATTTTGTAACTGCTATAACCTGTAATATCATAAAATTTGTATTAGATTGCTTAGAAATTTTTTATTTATTGCTTTTGAATGCTTATTGGACTTAGATTTATATTTAACACAAAGTTGTAAATTTAGAATTACAAAATTTATTTTATTTATATAAATTAATTACATATTTCTCATGAAGTTGTTATTTCTTCGGACCATTTACCATCACATGATTTACGTATATATACTGATATTCATTGTGTGTGTTTAAACTGAATTATTTACTTCACGCACAGTATGCGTGAAGTAACACTTCACGCACAGTGTTCAAAAAATCAAACTTCACACATGAAAATTAATACGTGAAGTACCCACTTCACGCATGGGAGTAGAAAAAATATTTTTCGTTTTATGCGTACAATCAGGTAAAATATCTGGCGAGAGGTTATGTGCTGGCCACATCAGATTTTTTATATTATATTAATTGTAAGTCCAAAAGTTATCATTTTACAATCTGCGTACTGCATATACTTATATTTTTTATTTATTTTTAAATCCACAAAAATATGAATAATTAATAATGTACTCGTATGAAATAGAAAGAGATAAAATAGGTATAGTATTTTGTTATTCAGTTGCAACGAAAAACTAAACACGTACATGAAAAATATGTATTACTCGTAGGTGTAGGAATTATTACAGTGTACAAATTTCGGAGTGCAAACAATCCAATTTAGAAGCAAGATGATAAATTTGTTTATATATTTCCTTCGTGAAATTCCTTTATTTTCTTAAAATCCTTTCTTTCTATCTGTGAATTGTTGGAGTGTATTATTCCTAACATTTCACACATAACATCCAGACATACACTCAGGCTACGTAGAATAAAATGTACGAAGTCACACACAATGCAAGTTATGGCAGTGTTAACATTGCGCACATGCTGTAAACGGTCATTTTTATTCTTAAACAATGTGCATTCACACGTATACTTACAATAAGAAATCCTACAAGAAAAATTGGAAACACACGAGAAATATTTTGTCTATAAATATGCGAACACAACGTCAGTGAACTTCATACTTAAAATACAAACCTTTAACATATTCGATATTCTCATACGTAATATAACAAGTGATATGATTATCATCGATGATATTTTCGAGTGGAACCGAGTTGCATATAAAAAGTGCTGCTTCGGTTTCACGAGCAATATCTTCGATTATTATTCATATCGCAAGCTTATATTTAATGCGAGAATGTAATGAATTTTTGTTAACCTAACTTTTAATATATTGTATTATAACATGGTTAACTTGACTATTGCCTTATTATTTTCATCGTTGTTGATATCAACCCAACGATTATCACGCATTTTTATACTCAAAATTAATTGTCAATGTCAAATAAAGAAAACAAACCCTTAGTAACGAATATAAATAAGGTAATAATTTCTTTGTTTTTTATCATCGCTATGATAGACATGTAACTAGGGAGATTCTGAATGTTGATTGGCGGAAAACATGTCACGTGACTCATGAATTATATTCTCTATTAAATTTATCTATGATATAAGATGTATGTGCTTTTGTTTTACCAAAAATTTTCATATGCTATTAGATAGATAAAAATTGATTTTGGACGAATTTTTACTTCCTTGTACATAGTAAAGGAAGTATTGTAATCGCGAAAAATTTCGGTTTTCAGATTTCAACGAAAATATCCATTTTGACCATCCCTGAATCCATTTTGACTAATTTCGTCGTGACCTCTGTACGTACGTACGTATCTCGTATAACTCAAAAACGTTAAGCCATAGAAAGTTGAAATTTTGTATTTAGGACTATTATGACATCTAGTTGTGCACTTCCCTTTTTGGTGATTACATAATTTCCAGAAGTGGTACTTTACTTGAAGCCTATAATAGAATTTAATGAAAAACTATTTTAAAATATAATCCAAAACTTTTCAAATTTGGTATCTAAGACTTTTATGTCAATGGGAATAATATAGTAGATTTTGGTTAAAATAGGCTAACCGGAAATGACATATTAACTGAAGTTAAACAGTTTTTTTTTTTGAATAAAATGGTTTTATTTTGAGTTTAGAAATGAATGCTTCAAATAATAGTTTTTTATATTTTGCGTTCATAATGAAGTCATTACGATACGCAATTGCGTATCGTAATGCCCTTCATTTCGATACGCAATTTTTGTTTTAGACGGTTGGTACTAGATGACGTTTCTTTAACCCATTTTTACTTAATTTATTTTTAGTTAATTGACAATTCATTTTAATAATATAATGTTGAAATTATTATTATTTTTTTTTTTTATTTAGGGAAGAATATTTACATGAAAATGTACAAATGGTTACAAATATAATCACAAATTGAGTAAGTAAATGTTATTGTAGAAGGCGCAAAATATAAAAATAGTATAAAGAACTCATTTTATAAGACTTTCTTTCGCACTTGTCAATTAGAAAACTCGCTAACGCTCGTTTTCTAAATTTTGACGTGTGCGAAAAAAACATGCCTTATAAAACATGTTCTTTAATATACTATTAGAGAATTAAATTCTGCTTCTAGCACAACCAATATTATTAAATTAGTTCTTTGTATAACCCAGATATGTGAATTTAAAAATTATATACTTTTTGGTTTTTGTAATAAAGCTTGCTATGGATTAGGACAATAAAGTACAAAAAAAATTTAAAAAATAATGTTAATGTCAAATTATGTCAAATACGTGCAATTTTATAATTGGGTTTATATTTTATGTTGGTCTTGCGTACAGGGAAGTCGTGTGGTGTCCACATCAATTTTTTTTTCTACTTTACTCTTAAATTAGAGGTAATCTAAAAAACTATTTCAAAGAAATAAGATATTTTTATTGTTTATCTTGTTTAATTGTGTAATTTTTGAACACGTTAACTGCGGATCTAAAATAAGGCAGTGTTGTGTTATTGACGATACATATCGCCGGCGATATATAATTTGTTTTTACTGTGGTGCTATACATATCACCAATGATATATACGAGTAGGTACTAGATGTTGATTTAAGTTCCATCTTGTACAGAAAAGTAACTTCTTAGCTGTTTGCAAGTAATCTGTCTTTTAAGTTGATATCTGAACCTATTTAGACTCAAACCGTATATACCTACGGGGTAAAACCGCACATATTTAATTTGAATTGAAGACATAGAAGATAAACTAATGTATACAAGAATTTTAATTGTTTTATTTTACCGAAATCTGCGTACAAAGCAGATTGGCACACCCAGCAATGGGTAATATGCTATGATATATTTATTTATTTGTTTTATTTATTTAACAAAAATAACATTTTACAAATTCCGGTAATAACAATAACTAAAAACAAAGTAAATTTACATTATTTTGTAATTCAAATTTTTTGATCGGTCTTACAATCTTATAAAAAATGCACTGTAATAATGTATGTTACATGAGGTTAGGATTGACAATGAAAAGAAATAAAACGCATGTTACTATAATAAGTTTATGCAAGTTTATACACATACCCTCTCGGTGATATGGACGACACAGAAATAGTAAAGAATTAATTGTGTATGTTAGATATCGCCCGAGATGTGTACCATATTATTATAATCTAATAATCCTGTAGAAATTTAAAATGCTGCAAGAATCGTTAAATCGGTTCACAAATAAAAATTATATGCTCTCCGCACCTGAAGAATGAATGGCAAAATTCGCTTATGTATGATGTCAACATCTGGTTACATATCGCGGGCGATATGTATCGCAGTTAACGTGATAAACATATTTTTTTAAAGAAACTCATATTTCATGTTTATTTTAATTTTTTTATAATTTTTCTCTTCTCATTGATCTAAAGTTTATTGTACGAGTATTTTAAATTTGTTCTGCTTTCATAATCTTAGAATTTTCATTATTTTTTCAATAAATTTATTATTATTTTAGATGTATTTCTAATACTTGCCAGTAATAATAGTTATTTTATAAAAAAAAATAATACTAGTTTGTATATCACAAAAATTTACCATTGACTATTTCACTCATGAATTTATAAGCCAATCCAAATTCAGCATTCTACCTAGTTACCAAGTTCATTTTGACAAAATACCCTCACAAAAAAATTTTCGCATCCTTTAAGCTAATAAGATTTTTACAAGTAAGTGAGTTTTGATAAGCGAAAATTTTTGACATTTTAGATATATATTTTGTTTGCATACCTGTCAAAGTGTGTATATTTTCAATGTTATCAGTTTTTACTAAAAACGAGTCGATTCGGACAGGAATCTATTTAAAACGTTGAAAAAGCAAACTTAAATGTAACACCTCAAAACACAATAAAAATTAGAAGATTTTTGTCAAGCAGAAAAATATATAAATGATTACCTGATTTTTATTTTGGAAATAGTCATCCGAATACCAATCGTGGTTAAATTTTATCCTGGAAAAATTTTCCGATTGCTTTACTCGAGCCTGTTGCCAATTTATCTCGTGACATTGATCAAAAATCACTCGTTTGACAACTCGTGATTTTTTTGTCAATGCCACTCAATAAATTGCTAGGCAACCAGCTCTCGTAACAATCTGAAGATTTTTCCGGCAAAAATTTACCACTTATGATATTATATACGAAAAAATTATTTTCATATGCCACTGTACAAACTGTAAAAATATCAAACTTTTATATTTAAAAGAATCTTCTCGATTACCTATAGTAGAAGTTTTATGAGAAATAAAAAAAATAACCAAATCAGTTTTTATTAGGCTACGAAATTTTTGGAAAAATAAAAGTACATCTAAAATGATTTCTTATAGTTGTGTGTGATATTCTAAACTCTGGCCAACATGTAAAGTTATTTTTGAATTCAATAGGTTTTCTTACCAAATTATAGAAACGATAAATGTATTTTTGAAATTCAAAAATTGACATGTCACCTCGCATGTTCTTATCAATGGTCGAGCACTCGTTTCGTATTAAAATTAGTCAAGCAATCAGAATGTTTAGGACTTGAAACGTCATACAAACTCTCAATCGCTTGTTTGAGTAGTGTGCGAAAGAGACTTGTGCACAAACATTCTTCATTTCAGAAACTTTATTACAAAATAAAGGAAAAAAATCTGTTCTATTTTCAAGTGTTCTTAGTGTACAAATATATATATATATATATATATATATATATATATATATATATATATATATATATATATATATATATATATATACATACAAAATCAGTCCTAGAATGTTATGATGATATATTTATTTTAATACACCGTCTCTTTAATTCCGCTACAAATACAAAGTATTATTATTCTTTCTCCTTCATTGGATTTCCTGGAAAGTCAGATATTTGTCTCGAGTTTTATTTACTTCAATTTACTGTTTCATTTCTATCTGTCCAGAATTTATAGTATTTTTACGATGATCGTTGTATGGACCGTAATTTAGTTTGACATTCTTGACAATGCATGAGTATGAGCGACATTTTGTGTGAAATGCGAATTTAAAATAGATATTATGTTATCCATTAATGTATAAATGTAATTCATTATTCAAAGTCAATATAATGGCAGTATGAATAATTTACTATTGGGTTTACAGATTTCAGGTTGTTTACATATTAAATATATACAGGAGAAATATAGGGTTACAGTGTAAATTTCATATAAAATATGGAAGTTATTATGTATTTATTTGTGAGAAAATTTAAATGTTAATCACTGCAATGACATAGATTTTACAGATTATATGAGAGTGTATTAAAAATTCAAAGAAAGCAGCATTGGAAGCACTATTATTTTTTTTTATGACGTCTAGTTATTCGTCATTAGTGTCTTTGCGAAGTTTTACTTTAATTCACTAATTTGCGAATTTTTGAGGAAATGTGTGCGTTGACTTGTTTTGGAGGTGGTGCTTCTACTGTTTTGATTATTACTTTGATTCAGGTTAATAGTAGTGAACCGATGTCTCATCGATAGTAACAAATCTTTCCAACTAGTTATGTACGCGAGGCGAGACGAGACGAGAAATATAAAATATCGATCTCGTCTCGTTTTCGGATCTGCAATCTCGATCTCGCTCTCGTTCTCGCACATTTTTTTGGGTTTCATCTCGTTCTCGCGCGAGTCTCGCTATAAAAATAAGCGCATGCGCACTACGTATTTACCTCGGTATTTGCGTATCAGTTGAACTACAAAAGATAAGTTTGCACCAATCGTTTCGTCTTCCGTGTATCTACAGTCGTATAACTATAATAAAGAGACGAAACACTAAATTCTAGTCAACAAATTATTTCAATACGAATATCTGTTAATACGTTCTGTCATCAGTAAAACTAATATTAAACATTAAAAAAAATATTTTTTGTAACTAAAAGTTTCTACACTTTATTATTAACTATATGCCACTATTTAAGTAAGATTTACTCATAAAAGCGCTACACTGGGAACCCACTGGCAACCAATCACTCCGCTTCACTCCGTGTTGGATCCTATCGACGCTTAATATAATATCCTTTACTTTTCAGAGACGACAAGAATTTGATTAACCGTAGTTTTAACTGAGATGAATTAGGGGCTAAAATGTTGGAGAAAAACTAGTTCTATTAGATGCAAAACCGATTTAGTCTTTGTTTTGAATATCCTCGCTCTGCGACCGATATCATAAGACTCTAGATAGACTCAAAAAAATATAGTCAATTCAAATAATTTTCACATTCACCTGTCCTATGCACGAATTACCGTTGACTCCACTCCCTGTGCGTTGCATTTTTCATTGAATTTATGTATCAAAGCTATAAAGTTACAAATACTTTGTATTGCGAGACTCTCGCGAGATTTCTCGCTTCCGCAATTGTTATATCGATCTCCTCGCCTCGAATTTTAAATTGCAATCTCGCTCTCGTTCTCGTCTCGCATAATGCAACGAGACGAGATGAGATGCGAGAGTACTCTCGCCTCGTCGTGCATCACTATTTCCAACATAGCAGGATCAGCATCATAATAGAGCAGCAAGTCGGATGATGTTTAGAACGGACACGTTTTTAATCAATCGTCAGAAGCTGGGAGAACCATCTCGCATTGATAAGTTTGTTTTGAAGCCATTCATATGAGATGCCTATAGGTTTTGCAATAACTCATACTTTTACATTAATAAGCACGTTTTACGGTCCCTAGAATACGATTTTACTATTTTTACGATGATGTCTGTTCCCGCCTGAAAATTCACGAATAGGCAATCCATGATACATTTCATAAGTGACTTAGTTTTTAAAATTTTGTTTTGCTCTTATACCTGCTGTGATTATTCGATTTAAAGTACCAATATTCACCAAGTGGCTTAAGAAATGTAGTCTGTATTACCTATTCTTAAGTTTTCAGGCGGGAATATATAAAATGGGCACCTTGTATGTGTGTGTGTGCGAGCGCGCGGGTGTGCGTGTGTGCGTGCGTGTGTTACAAATTTTTTGCCTGAGATGACTCTAATACTACAATTCCAAAAATTATAATTCTTTTATTTTCTTCTTCGTTACATCCATATAAAGAGTTGATTAGATTTTGGTTATAATTGGTCAACCGAAAGTCCCTAATTTGAAGATTTTAACAGTTTTTCTTGAAAAAACGATGTTAAATATCATTTTTATATTTTGCGTTCATAATGAAGTCATTACGATACGCAATTTTTTGTTTTAGACGGTTGGTACTAGATGACGATTCTTTAACCCATTTTTATCTAATTTATTTTTAGTTAATTGACAATTCATTTTAATAATATAATGTCGAAATTATTATTTTTTTATTTAGGGAAGATTATTTACATGAAAATGTACAAATGGTTACAAATATAATCACAAATTGAGTAAGTAAATGTTATTGTAGAAGACACAAAATATAAAAAATAGTATAAAGAACTCATTTTATAAGACTTTCTTTCGCACTTGTCAATTAGAAAACTCGCTAACGCTCGTTTTCTAAATTTTGACGCGTGCGAAAATTACATGTCTTATAAAACACGTTCTTTAATATACTATTTTCACATTTAATGTTATTATAAATATTAAAGAATATTTTATTCTCTATACGATTTGAATGTATTATTATACTTCATATTAGATAAAATAGAGTTAAAAAATTATAAAGAAATTAAATCTCATATATTAGCCAGCTATGCTATAATTCTGGAAACAGCTGCTATATTAAGAAAATTCTGATTGAGGTGTTACTGTGAAGTACAATTGACAGTATGTTTGTGTTTTAATTTTACTGAAAATATAGGATCTTTTGCTAGAAACTTTCTGTATGGAATTTGTATAAAATACATATAACTGCCTTAAGGTAATATACAAAGAATAGAATCTTTTTCAAAGAATATAGAACTGACGGAAAGTAATGTGCTGGCCACATCAGATTTTTTATGCAGGTATTTGATCATACCACGGTGTTCTATTTTTTTAAAAAAATTAATGCACATGTTAATTCCAAAATTTCTAATTATGTAAGTCTTAAATTAGCTTGTTAGTACAAAATTTCGCAGATAGATTAATGAGGATGACAGGGATGACAGTTCTCATAACCTCCCAAAAAATAATTGTGCGTCTTGTGGTGCCCTTCCTGTATTTGGCCATGAACTTTTCAGTCCAAACTCGAAAATTGACTACATCACCATTCTGAATTAATTATTAACAAAACTATCTTAAACAGCATTATAAAAATAATAATTTATTCCTGTAATATTAATATTAATTAATTTAGGGGTCTTCAGAAGGTTGTAGTATTTCTTTTTAATGTTCGTAAGCATTGACTCAATCCCATTTTTTTAAATGCTTTAAATTCATATTGGTATATGTGTAAAGTTTGTAATATAGTCATCATCGTATACATAGTTGATGCTGTAGTAATAATTAGTTTTGTTGACATAATGTGATTGTCATGCATGTTCCTGACGGTAGGAAATTGGCGCGATGATTTGAATAGAGCAGGAATAGCAGGAAGCGTCGATAGCAGGAGAAAAACACAGGCTGTAAGCTTCCTTTGACAGCTAATTTATAACCCTGCCTATCCAGAGATTGATGGAGAGAACTTCACTCATTATTGCACCAACAAATTGTTACACTAATACATCTAATACACGCGTACTATCCGCTATACAGCTTGATATAGATTAGCTAGCTATAGACACGGAGTAAAAAAATATGTACCCATCAGTTTTATTTAATTTTCGGTTCTGATAGTAATATACATACACTAAAAATATATAATCCTTACAAAAATTACAACTGTTGCTTAGATACATTTGCCAGAGATAACTTTATTATCGAGTTTAATGTATACGAGCAACTCACACCAAAACCAAATCACTTTATATAAACAAATAGAATTGTGTGTTTATTTTTAATTAATTAATTGTATTTTTGCGAGGTGGTACATGTAACTATGATTATTTATAAATAATTTTTCATAATACCATGCTGTTAAATGTGCTTTAACAATACAGGCTGACTCATTTTCAATATTCTTTTAAGGTATTTCGGGTAGTATTAATGATAGATCAAAACCGTTTGCACATTCCAGGGTCAACTTTTCTAAAAAAGTTTAATGGTCACCACAGGAATTTTCGATCTTTTTTTGTTTCTGAGCTAAAGGCAAAAACTCCCTCTCTCTCTCTCTCTTTTTCTCTCTCTCTCGCGTGCGTACGAAACGCATGTAAACAATAATTTTGAACATATTAGATTTTTAATTCTGACCACCTTTTATTCTAAAATAAATAGAGCAGAAATTATAGCCATATGAAAATGTAATCATTGTATTTCCTATGGTCCGGAAAAAAGTAGGTACCCGGTATATTAATCAGATAGAAAGTTATATATATATATATATATATATATATATATATATATAATAATAATAATAATAATAATAATAATATAATTCGTTGTTAACTTTAAGAAGGCTTCTTTTCCAATTTATTTTTGATACGTATCCATGGTTTCAATGTGTAGTTAAACACATGATCAGCTAACAACGATTTATGCAACTTGCCCTTTGTCTGCTTTTCGAATTATTCTACTGTTAATTTTAAAAATTTTGATAATGATGCTCATGTTAATGTTATATGTACCTATTAATTTGTTTTTCTATAAATCTACTATGACACCCGTATTAAAAAGTGACAGACCATTGTTACTTTGTTGCACTAGTGTTAAAAGCGATTTACTTACCTTGGTAATGACGAATGTAATAACAAATTGACATATTTCGCTTATACAAAAAAATTATTAGAAATACAAATTTAAATGAAAAAAATAGTGTTTGTAGAAAAAATAGTGTATTATATACGGGTTACAAGTGATAGTATTTTGTTCGAAAAAGAATTTGGAGCACTCCGCTTCGCGTCGTGTTCCTTCTCACAAAATAAAATGTTACTTTTAACACTTATATCATAAATAACCATATGTATGCTTGTACGCCGAAATGCGTTAGAGTAAATGCAGTAAGACTACGATTTCGTATAATTATTAACACTTAATTTACACATAGTTCACAATACAGTAAATTGAAGGATGTGTTGATAATAAAGTTTATAATGGAATAATTCTAAAAAAAAAGATAGTTGGTTACACGTTTATCGTATTTGTATAACGAGAATGTAATTATAGATACATAAATAGCACTGAAAAATAAATAATATAAATTACGTATTATTGGCGGAGTTTTGCAACAAAAATATCAATAATACATTGAATTAAATTCGAATATAGCTCTGTGAAAATGAACTATGTATGTATTTAAATGGTAGCGTTAATACGCTGTTAATTATTATTAATAAATCATAAAATAGTACCGCTGGACCATATATTTATAGAAATAACAATTGCATTATCTAAAAATAACAATTGCATTATCTAAAAATCCTAAAAGAATTGAATATTAGACACATACCAACATACGAGTATCTTTAAATATTTCATAGTGATATTCAGAGCATATAAAAATGCTGTCTATGTAACCATGTTGTACAAACAAGCAGTAAAAGCCTAGGAGAAACAGGCCATCAATAAATTAGAGTCATGTACTGTAGCTTGTTCAAATTTTAATTTTGAAATGAGTCCGTGTTGCCTCATGAATACATGTCTATGTCCGTCTCTACTCTGAAAGAATGAAAACTGAAAATTTCCATTTTAAATGTGATGTTTTAGCAAGTAGAGATCGCGTCTCATAAGGATATGGACAAGAATTTAGACTCGATGAGGATGTAGGAATTTGTAGCACCAATGATGAGGAATACATTTCTATAAATACAAACTTTTAAAAGATTATTGAGAAAAAGTATCAAAATTCATCTATAATGTAGGTAGACCATTAAAATATATTATTGACTGCAATGTATGTGAGTAGTAGGGAGAAGTGTGTATGACTATTCGGCTATGTTCTGTTCGACACGAACATGCACGAACAGGCCAGTCATTGTCATTCAATGTGCCTTCATTCATAGTATATATCATTCTGCGATTTTGCCTTTATCTCTTTTACAGTCGGAAAACCTTCGTATTTTCTTGCTTTTACTATCGGAAAAAAGAAAAAATCCAGGGGGGTAATTTCTGGCGAGTACGGTGGCTGAGGCATCACGTTGCGCCAGTGCGTTGTTTTGGTGCAAAATTCAAGAGTTGTTTTCCCATAATTATTTTTGCATGATTCGTATGAAATACTAACTTCCTCAGCAATTAGGCGATTACTTTGTGCAATATCTTCAATTTTTAGCACATTTTCATTGGTTGTTGATGTGGTTGTACGCCCATCTTAAATATCTTCACTGCCTTTTGAAAATTTTTTCATCATTGATAAAGCTTTTATTTTGCCAAAAATCTTCTACCTACAAAATTTACATTACTTTACTGTAGTTTATATCTTTTAACACAATTTCATAAAGATTATGTGTTCCATCATTTTTACCTCCCGCTACCGTTGGTAAGGGAGGTATAAGGATTGCATATCGAGATTTTGGTAAATGACCACGTTTTAAGGTCCCTAGAATCCAATTTTAACATTTTCACGATGATGTCTGTGTGTATGTATGTGTGTATGTGTGTGGATCTTCCTCTCTAACTCAAATACTATCATTCAGAAAATTTTGAAACCTTGTATTTATACTTTATTGTAATATGGAATGAAGCCATTATATTTTGGTATAAATCAGATAACCGAAAATGGCACTTTACTTGAAGCTCAAAATAGTTTTTCTCCGAAAAATACCTTTAAATGTTATTTTTTCAAGATTTATGTTAGAGAGAACCTGCGATTTAAACAAACACAACTACTTGATTAGACAATTCATCTCAAATGTACGTAACTGACAGATAAATATCACTGTCAAAGAACTAATCATTTCAAATCAATAATAGTAACGTTTTAAAATAAAATAAATAAATAAATATATCATCACGGCTTATTACCCATTGCTGGGTGTGCCAATCTGTTTTATACACAGATATCGGTAATGATGAAATATTTGTACCGTGCGGGCGCTTACCAGGCGTCACCTCACGGGCACTCATAGTAACGTTTTAAAAAGAAAATAGTAAATAAAACCAGAGTTGTATGGAATGGATTTTAATATAGTTTTTAGTATAACTAAATATGTAAGTATACTATTATTCACGAAAGATGACTATTCAGGGTCATTTGTTCGAAGAAAGAATACACATCACTTTATAGCAGTAGCTTAGCAACATTTTGTATTAGAAAGAGAAATATTATTTGACCTATGTCTTTTTAATTTATGTGGTGTGACAGATATACGTAAATAGTGGCATTACTTTCTAACACACTATAAATAATAATGACGTATGTCTTAGAATTACATATAATTAATTATCTACTACACTGCCCTCTGTGCTAGTATTTACCCAGTGGCGTTGCCGTTTAAATCAAATTATTATTCCTTGGTTTACAGTTCAGTCTGTTTTTGAATTTTGCAAAAATATAAGTGAAGAACATAAATCATTCAGAAAGGCATTATTTAGAAAGAAACATAATTTTCAAATAAATTACTCTCATTTTTTCAGTTAAAATGTGACCATAAATATTTCATGTTGCACGCCTATGTAAACGAAATGCAGTGAAGTTATCTGCAAGTAATATTATATCAGACGGCTCACAAATGACCTTGAATAGTCATCTTTCGTGAATAATAGTTTATGTATATTTACATTAATGAAAATTAAATAGCGGGAGGTGTTGTGTTAGCCACATCAGATTTTTAAATATAAAAATCGTCCAGCGTGTTAAAATGTTTCGTCAGTATGTAGTTGTCAAGCACAAATTACTCGTCCGATATAAATAGATCCTGGCATACACTTCATACATCGTGTTAGAAATATGAAGAAAAAAAATGAACTCGATCGAAACGTTTAACCGGTGTAATTACAAATTTACTTTTTAACTAAACTTATATATTTATTAATAATAATTCAGGGAAAAAGTTACTATCTGAATGGTCCAATTATTTGTTTGACTTTCAATTTTATAAACACTAAACTATCATTGGCTAATAAAAATATTGTTCTCTCCATATATTCAAAAGTGTACTCTTATAAGTATGTAGATGTGTATGAGTCAAGATACTTTGAATATAAAATATACCATTTAGAGATTTCATTTTCATTCGCCATTTGCATGACGTTACCCAGTGTCAACTCAGTATCAATTAGCATTGAAAACTTTCAATTATATCAAATTCTGGATCAAAATAATCACAATTAATGTTAATTAATGTTTATTTAATAAATAACAAGAAGTAAATTATTTTGTCCATTTATTATGAACAGTAACTACGAGTATCTTAATATAAATTTTTGGTTATTATGTATTATTTATTAAAATTATTTTCATTCGTAAAATAACAAGTGATATTATTATCATCAATAATATTCTCGAGTGAAACCAAGTTGCAGATTTCACGAGTCGAAAGGAGAAGTGTACTGTGCTGCTTCGGTTTCACGAGCAATATCTTCGATCATTAATCATATCACGAGCTTATATTTAATGAGACAATATAATGATTTTTTTTACGTTATGTGTGCTGCTAACCTAACTTTTAATAAATTATATTACAACATGGTTAATTTGACAATAGTCTTATTATTTTCATCGTTGTTGTTACCAACCCAACGATTATCGCACATTTTTAGCTTGATGGTACGATACTTTTTGGTCCAATGTATTTTAATGGACCCATATACATTTACGTTCTCAGTACGATGACGGTACGATGACGGCCTAATGATATTTATTGATTTACATTAGCGATACGACCAGGGTACAGTATAGTTTTGTTTCTATTGAAAAAATATTGTATATATTTACAGTATAGTTTTGTTTCTGCTGAAAAAATATTGTATATCTTAGTAAGGATAGTTATAGCCCAAGTCGGTATTTGAGAAATTTTTAAACATTGCACAATATTTTTTACTATTGATAGAAAAATGACATATGCACAACAAACTGTCGTAATACATAAAAGGCAAAACTATATTGTCATGATATGTTATTATGTTCGTACCGTCATAGTATTGTCTAATGTAAATGCCTTGTGTAATTGACATACCGTCATTGTACCGTTATTGTACCGTCATCGTACCGCCATTGTACCGCTAATGTAAATCAAGCCTTATACTTAAAATTACCTGTCAATGTCAAATAAAGAAAACAAATCCCTTAGTAACGAATATAAATAAGGTGATAATTTCTTTGTTTTTGTGATCGTTGTGATAGACAGGGAGATTCTGAATGTTGATTGGCGGAAAACATGTAACGTGACTCATGAATTATATTCTCACTAGTACATATAAGACAAACTAAATTACAAACAAATAAGTTAACATCTCGAATTATATTTGACTAAAAATGTCTTGATAGTAATCTTTTATTATTTATACAGCTGTATGTCACTGGGTGACATCCCGCCTGTAGAAAGTTGATGGAGTGATACTTGCGCAATCTTGGGTATAGTATCATGAGTGTTGCTATTTTATTGTACTATGTAGTTATTGATGCTAAAATTAGGGAAGTTAAGTTGTTACGAAATGAACTGAAATGCACTATGGTAATATGAAGTAAGATGAAATTAAAAAATATATACTTTAATATTATTTTTGTTTAAAGTTAGTTAATTTATGTTTTTTCTTCTCTGAACTATTTAATATTAATGTTATATTTTGTAAATTGTATGGGTTAATAAGGGGCTTTTTATTTGTTTTATAGTAGTAAAACCAGTCTGGTTCTGGCTCCATTCAAGGTCATTCGACTAGAGTAACATTCTGCAAATGCAGGCGACAGGTACCCATTCCAATAACAAACCGCCCTGCTGCGACTTGTCTAATGACTATTTCTAATTGTCTGTGTGTAAAAACGGCGGGCCTGATGAGAGTTTAAAGTGTTTAGAGCAGGAAAAACACGCTGCTTTATGGGCTGGCTGTTTTATCAACTCATTATGGCTGTCCACCAGGCTTATCTGCAGGAAACTCCACCAATATATCTCTATTCCGCAGATGGAGACAGGGTTTACTTTTGTTTAAAACACTAACACATTAAACGAAGACGAAAAGGGTTGTTTAAAGGGTGGCAGACCTCATTTTTAATCATGAAGAAGTTCGTATGTTACTCAAGTTATTTTATTTTATAGCTTTGATATTATAAGGACGAGACATTTTTTTATAACTTTTTGTAACTTTACATTTTGTACTCGAGGCTGATGAAATGATGAAAGATACATTAAACATCCATGCCTTGTCCGGGATTCGAACCCGGGATTACCTATGTCTGCTGTGTTACTCAAAATATTTTCAATTCTATGAAATTTCTATTACTTTTGATATGTCTAATAATCTTTAGAATGAATTACAATAAATTTATAATGGTTTATGACGCACAAATTAGTTATACAGAATGTTTATTTTATGTTATTCACTATTGCGGTTAAATAAGCAAACAATTCATAAGACTATTAAAATGAGCGAAACATTTTTTTTGTATACAACTTTCTTATTTTAAATTAGACACCATTTATTTTTATATTGCAATCTACGTAAAATTACGAATTCAACGATATGCTTGAATTTTTATTGAACAAATAAATTACAAAAACGTAGGAGAAAATTATGAATAATTAACCTGCTAAACCATGATATCAGGCAGGCTGTGAAAACATTTGAGATAATATTGAACAATATTGAAGTTAATTGTTTTATTAGTAAGTTTATTTTGTTAAATTCTATATCTATAAAAATAAACTATTTGTTATGACAGTATGCCTGATATGGCTTAGCAGGTTAATTATTAATAATTTACTCTTGCGTTTTTGTATGGTATGACTAGCGAATGAAAGTTGACGATTACATTATTTTATAGATGTGGTTTCTTTGGAAACTCTAGAGAAGAATAGAATTGTACGAAATATACAGGTATGAAATTTTTGCTTAAACCCATTTAAATGCTGGACTAGCAAAGCAGAGATATAAATTACTATGTCTAGCTGAAAATAGACGGCCGACTAGGGTAACTGAATATCAAAACAGGGGTGCGTTTAAAATATTTTAAACATTTTTCGTTTATGTTGATTATAACAAAATATTTTGATCTTTAAATTATTTAGTTTGGCAATTCTATGAAATAGGGTTATTTTTAATTTCCTCTAACAGTAATTCCGACTCGAGGGTTGCTTACACCCGAAACAAACGAACTAGAATATGCGGTATTAATTTTTTTAAATACATCTCTGAATCCTGTTGCTAAGGTCATTTTATATCCCTCGTATTGAGTACAATTCTAATCTTCTGTAACGGAATACATAAGGGTCAGTTTCCTTTCAAATCAAATATATGGAAATGTTTTCAAAAGAAACCACATCTATTAAATAATCTAAATGTCAACTTTCATTCGCTAGTCATACTGTAATTTATTTCTTCAATAAAATTATACTTTATTTCAGGATATTTGTGAAAAATGCTGTACTTATCTTCTTTAGCTACTCGTAACTTTGATATTTATAATAATAAGTACGTTCTATTGATATCAGAAATATTCCTTCTAGAATAAGAAAATTCTTACAGCAATAGAACGTTCAGTAACAAATAACTGTCAATTAATATATAAATAGAACAGGGCTATGTGTTATTGTTAACAAGTAAAAGTAACTTTATATGTTTATTATGGATTTTTACTTTCCGTCACCTTTAGGTAAGGAAGGTATTGCCTTTGGTCAAAAATTCGGTGGTGAGTTTTTAATGAATAAGCACGTTTTAAGGTCCCTAGAATCCGATTTTACTATTTTTACGATGATGTCTGTATGTGTGTGTAAGTGTGTGTGTGTGTGTGTATGTGTGTGTGTGTGTGTGTGTGTGTGTGTGTGTGTGTGTGTGTGGATGTGTGTGTGTGTGTGTGTGTGTGTGTAACAAAATTTTCGTCTACGATAACTCTAATACTACAATTCCAAAAATTATAATTTTTTCGTATTCCTCTTCGTTGCATCCATATGAAGAGCTGATTAGATTTTGTTTATAATTGGTCAACCGGAAGCACCCTCATTTGAAGATTTTAACAGTTTTTCTTGAAAAAACGATGTTAAATATCATTTTTTCACATTTAATGTTATTATAAACATTAAAGAACATTGTATTCTCTATACGATTTGATTGCATTTTATACTTCATATTAAATGGATATAGTTATAAACTTATAAAGAAATTAAATATCATAAATCAGCCAACTATGCGAGAAACAGCTACTATATTAAGAAAAATCTGATTGAAAGATGTCAGTGTCAAGTGCAATTGACATATTCGTAGTATATTTGTGTTAGGATCTTTTTATTCGAAATGTATGGAATTAGTATAAAATACATACAACTGTCGAAAGGTAATGTACATACAAGAAATTTAGAATCTTTTGCAAGGAACTTTCTGTATGGATTTTGTAGAAAATACATACGCATTTACGAAAATTCTACCGGTAGATACCACATATACCGATTGTGTTCTAAAAAACGAGTGGCAAAAAGTTACCGTGTTCGAAAATTGTTCAATATCTACCAGATCTATCTACCGGATTGATGGAGAATCTAATCTCAAAAAAAGTTAGTGATGCAAAGCGAAGCGTGCGCGGTAAAAGTGGAAATGTGTTCAAAGTAGGACCCTGCTCTGTTTGTTAACTATACGTCAAATTTCTAACCTGTTTTAAATCATCAAATTTTTTCATAGGTTATGTATCTACCCTGTTCATTGACGTATTATATAAATGGACGCAACGTAGGTACTGCTTTACTGTATAAGCATTGACGCACACCTTAGAAAAGGATAGAGCTAGGGGCAAAGTCAAAAGTTGAAAAATAACACAGAGTGCTTAGGAATATTCATCTCATTCGTAATAAATGACAATTTAAAATATAGTTCATATTCGATTTAACATAAAATATTTCATTCGTATATTAAATTATTTGTAAAAATAATAAATATAGAAAAGTACTTTTGCTTTAGCTAATATTATTTATTTAAAACTATTTTTATATACATTTTAGGTATAGTCCGTCGATTGAAAATGATTTCTGCATCACAGAATGTTTAGATGGCTTGAAATTGTGTCTTCTAACTGCAATAAGCAGTCTGTTCACAGTTCATCTTTCGGAAATCTACTCGAAAAACATTCATATAAGATATGATAGTTTAGTTTCCGACGAATAAGAAAGACTTGTGAAATTTTGTCTTTTTGATAACGAACTGTTCCATTTGCACTGCATGACATTACCATTTTAAAAGAATTCTGAAATATAAATGAAATTACACTTATATGCATAGCATGAATGACAGAACATAACCTGAATTACCAGCAAACTACATTCAAATTATTTCTATTTCACATTAAATCAAAATTACTCACTTTGTACTGTAACTAACTCTTAGTTAGAGATATGAATATTATTTTATTCACAATCGGTTAGTAATATGACGATTTCTGACTTTTAAAAAGTTGGAAAGTTAGTTATTGTTAACTTCATATTCCAAGAGGTTGGAAAGTATAACGTGAAGATAGCTGGGGTTGGAAAGTTGACACTTTCCAACCTCAGCTATACTCACGCTATACTTTCCAACCTCGGGGCGGGAAATAGCTGCCCCCCGCTTTGAGAGATCAATGCGTATCAATGATGGGTATTTACATATAAACAAAGCATCTTTACAATTTATATGATAAAAATATGGAATAAACTTGTAAATAATACAAGTAATGAATGAAATCAGTATTTAAGGTTAGAAATCAAAGTGACAGTTCATGCAGTTCATGTGACAAATGAACAATCTCAGACCATTCGTTTATTTATGTTAGGTTACTATTATTTAAATATCAAATATTAATTTTTATTTCAGATTGTGAATAAAATAGTATACAAACCTCGGTGAAAAGTTTCATTGTCTCGGGCTATAGCTAACCTCGGCGCTTCGCGCCTTGGTTAACTATCTTCGCCCTCGACAATGAAACACTTTCCACCTCGGTTAGTAATATACTATTTACTAATATTCTGAGGAAATATATTACACTTTTACTAGCTGTCACTACTGTCAGACTAGCAAACAAAACAACAGACGGCAACAATGTTCTTGTTTGACGTTGCCCCGCTTATCTATCTTTCCTATTCTAAGGTGAGCGTCAATTCCTCTCTCTCTACGTTGGGTCCATTTATGTAATATGTCAATGACCCTGTTTACCACATGAGTTCTTAAAATATCGATTCCGGTAGCTATAACCTGATAAAAGGCTGTTTACCGGTAACAGTTCATCGGTAGAATTTTTGTAAATACCTCATATAACTGACGGAAGGTAATGTGCCGGCCACATCAGATTTTTTATTGTTGTTGTCTTGCAACTAATGATCCGTAAAATATAAAAGTGTTTGTTTTGTGAGCAAAACGTAACCTACACATTCACAAACGAAATAACAAGGCGCGGGTGACAGTCATACGTCCTACCATACCAACGCTTCCAGCTCTGTAGTTGGAATAATTGTGCCCTACGCCGAATTTTCAATAACATAAATTGTAAATATAGTTTTACAATGATATTCAAGTATTATTCGTCGCACGTAAATATAATTATGCAACACATGTTACATGTTTTAAATTGAAATTAGTATACCATGTAAACCTATTAATTTCGCGACGTCATTATCTAGTTACAAACTTTGATGACGTCCCTCCTCTACATAAATATTTTTACTATATGTAATGTATACAATAATTTAAATGTCCACTATCCTCCACCAAAAAACTTGTAAATTTCAGTTGTTTTCAAGTACTTCCGCTATACTCGAAAAATACTTCACCACCCACTTCAAAATTCATAATCCCCTCAATCATCCCCCGTGTGACGTACGTCCATGGCATAATACCTGTACAAGCATCGATTACCGCTGACATCTCGAGTAGGGTCTCCATTACTGCATACCTGTGCGGCACAGAGGCGGAGTTATGGGTCAGCTGAAGGGGCACTCGCCCTCTACAAGATTCCAAACACACAACGGAACGGCCAGTGTTATGCTAGAATTGTGCCTGAATGCAGAGCATAGCAGCAGCGATGATTGTATTGGAGGTATGCGCAGATGAAGATACACGGAATGAGGCAGTAATTGTAATTGATGGGGAATTCCAGATGAACTACAATTGTTTATATAATTCTATGGTAGGACGAGGTTCATATTACACATATGAAGCTATCAAATAGCAGAGATATAGCATTAATAGGTGATGCTTCAAACAATTTTTACTAAATTTCATGATTGTAAAAATAATCAAGGTAATTGGGCCCGTAGAATAGCATGCGACACCAGCTAAATTTTAGAAAACTAAGTTAATAGTGGCTAGTAGGACTTACCAAAAGGTAAACATCGTTCTGTTCAACAGAAAAATAAATTCTTTTGTTTTGATTTTGTAGTTTCCTTTGAAAATGTATTAAATGTGAGCGAATAAAACGAAATAAATATAAAATTGATGGAATCTATTGTTGGGCCTGGTTGAAACATTTTGAACTATTTAAAAGAATTTACAAAAATACTGTTTCAAAACAAATTTGGTTTGTTCTTAAAACTAACCGAGTATTTTCGTAACACTTTTTAAGATTTTTGAAACTAACCTAACATTTTTGTAATTCCTTTTAAAAATGAAGCAAATGTTCATCAAAATGTTGTTTTACAGGGTATACGAATATAAACAAATCTGATATGGCCAACATAACACCTCCCGCCATTTAATTTTATTTACATACATATTTAGTTTTGCTGGAAATTGTATAAAGTTCCATTATATAACTGTGGTTCTATTTCCTATTTTCTTTTTAAAATCTTACTATTATTAATTTGAAATGATTAGTTCTTTGACAGTGATATTTATCTGTCAGTTACATGCATTTGAGATATGTAGTGTAACCAAGGAGTTGTGTTTGTTTAAAGTGTATGCTCTGGGATTTAAATTATAGATAATTTTATAAATTTATCCATAAATATATATAGAAAAAGTATTAATGCAAACTTTTAGTAAATTTAATAACATTTATATGTATTTTTCTATAAAAAAAACTTTGAGAGCTTCAAGTAAAGTACCATTTCCGGTTATCCGATTTACACCAAAATCTAATGGCGTCTTCCCATATTAGAATTTCAAAAATTTTTGAATGATAGTATTTGAGTTAGAGTGGAGGATTCACACACACACACACACACACACACACACACACACACACACACATACACATACACACACACGCACACACGCACACACACACACACACGCACACGCACACGCACACGCACACGCACACGCACACGCACGCACGCACGCACACATACACACACACACACACACACATCATTGTGAAAATGTTAAAATTGGATTCTAGGGACCTTAAAACATGGTCATTTACCAAAATCACGATATGCGAATTTTAGCATGATCCCTATACCTTCCTTACCAAGAGTAGCGGGAGTTAAAAAATGAAAAACTATTCTATAATTTTTAGCAAGAAAAACAAATTAAATTGACGGAATGTTTGATGTATGGAAGAGAAACTTAAATATATCGCAAAACAGTACCTATTGTAGATAAATAAAATTTGTAGCTTCATTGATTTTTTGACGTTTTAATATTGTGAGGAGTACCCATAGTTGAGTTACGCCACAGTTAATCCCGAAATTACACTTGTTGTTGTACAAATATATTTCGTGTTGAGTTGAATTGTTAACATATTTTTGTCTTTATTTTTATTTTATCTTTTGGTTACCTATACATATTTTGTCACATCAAATTTAACCGTACCTACTAACATTTAGGTATAACAATAATTTCTTGGGCGAGAGCGCAGTTGAAATTGATGCTTGTTGCAATAAAGTCACCGAGGTGGGTACCACATTGTAAAGCCTCAGTTGGTCCAGATCGTGGAAAGCACTATATTGAAGATCGGGTATTGTTTTCCCTTTCCTGGAATTCCGGAAGGTACTATTACAACTACTGTGTCGCTACTATTGTGCTTAACCTATTGTGATGAATGAGAGATCAGGAGATCCTCAAAATCCTTAAGGATTGTTTGGTCGCAAACATGTGCGAGTTCATTTAGCGTCACCCACGGTGCACCTCTACACTTCTACACCCCAATTTTGCGTTCGCAAGCACTCGATCAAATTTGACAGATGTGTTTTTAACGCCGTTAACCGACTCTGCTGGTCCCAATAATAATGCGGTTCTGTCCATTTACCCGACTTTCCCAGTATGGTGTTAAGAGAAACGAAGTTGTTAAATTAGACAAAATTTCTCCTGGATAGTGTCCCATCACGCTGTTAAAGTTTGTGTAAGTATAGACATAATCAAACTCGTTGTTCTAGTTGTTGCTTATGTTTCTACTTGTCTGTTGACTTATTGACTTGATATAGCTCGCGCTCAGTTGGTATAGCACTAGATAAGCAAAAATTAGCGCTGTTTGTTAACGCTAGATGCGTACCTATTAAACGGTATTTATTTTATTGACCCTAGCGAAGTGAAACATATCACATGATATGACAGTTTTACCTGTGTAGTACAGAAAACTCAAAGACTTCATTTTTCAATAAATCTAATATTATTACTTGAACTATCAGAGGATTTCCTTGTTCCTTGTGTTTTGACACTTTGTTACTGTGTTCCGTAGTACGAGTACTTAACCTCGAAATTAAAACGTACCTAAACACAACAAAATAATACCAAAGATGACGAGTGCAGCTCCCTGCCACTAAGAATTAAGAATTTTGTTTGAAATTTCGTGTAAACTAACTTTTATAGGTGAAATTGCTTTATATAGGATAACATAATATAGATATACGAGTACAAATTGTTGAATAAGTCCAATTAGTATTTCGTCATTATGCTCAGCAGAAACTTTATTGTCATCGAACCTTGTCATAGGTTATGTTTTAAAATATGTCATAAATGCACGTTCGGCGTAAAACTAAAGGTACATTCGCAAATGACAATTAGGTTTAGATTTATGGTTTATACTTTAGATTTAAATACTTTCGCCGCATATTAGGTAATGACTCCATTCCCACTTTAGAATTTAGTGTCTCTAAATCCATATCATAAAGCTAAACATTCGAAGGTACAAACTTTAGGTTTATAATTTAGTTTGAGGTTACATACATCACTAATGAGAACGAGTCTAAAACGATATATATATATATATATATATATATATATATATATATATATATATATATATATATATATATATATATATATATATATATATATATATATATATATATATATATACACCTATCTCTATTTAGTATTCACATGGTGGATTCGGCTTTTTAAAACAAATTCGAGAAGAACAGGGAGACTGTCAAAACTTAACTGCTGAAATATAACTAATAATGCCAATAATTATAACCAATAACGCACACGGGTATCTGTTAAGTACTGTTCTACCGATATTTTAATCTTGTTTTTGAAGCTTTTACATAGATGTCTGTACAATAGAAACTAAATTGCAGTTAATATACACTTATATTTATGAATGACTTATTTAAACCTAAACAAAAACTATAAACCTAATTTTCATTTGTGAATCCTTAAGAAAACTTGAAAATAGCCAATTCATTAATTTAGTTTCATTAGTTTAGTTCTTCAGTCTAGTTGCATAAACGTTATTGATAACAGTTATTTCTACTTGTTTAGTTTAGTTTTACCATTTAATTTTTTAATTTAATTGTTTGCATAAATCCAGCATTAATGTCTATGAATTAGTATCATAAATAAGTTATTAATCGTATAAATAGATTATTTGGGCCTTAGGGATTAAGGATAAACAAGGTAAACAACGAAGAAAAATTTGTGAAAAATTCATAGACCTCGCAGGGATTTGAACCTTGGACTTTCTCATATCTATTGAGTCTATGAATTTTTCACTAATTCCTACTTCGTTGTTTATAATTTATATTTGATCCTTAAGACCCAAATAGACTATTTCTACGATTAATAATCTATGAAGACCACGCTGCAAAAAGAAGGAATGTCATTATTATGTAGTTTTTGGGATATTAAAAAAAAAAACAAGTTTATTATTGCTATGTTGTTTTGTTACATGGCTATATTTCAAAGCAAAATAACATTGACTACGTTTATATCGACAATTCAAGCGGCTTCAAGTATATTATGACTTGAAAAATCCTATTGGTTTATCTCAGCGGTTTGAAATTGGGTTTGACTTTTTTTGAACCTTCTTTAAAGTCGTATCGACTAAAAAAAGATAATTAAATACTAGATTATGCAGACAGACCAAAAATTATCATGTGGTTATTAGGCTTTTCTTTCAACAACATTAAAAAAAAATTGTTTCTTCATCACTGCAAACATTTCGCTTTTAGACAATTTTATTAAGTTTTATGTCGCGACTTTTATAAAATGAGATAAAATACAATGTGGATGTGCGCATGCGAAGTTCCATTACTTAAAGCTTGACTGTTTATTTCGACAGAAGTCTAGCCGCTTCATAAGTCCAAGCCTGTTATTTTATAGGCTTGACTTGACATTTTCAAGCGCATTGAAATATTAACTTCGATCGTTTATTTCGTATATTAAAAAGGGATTTACTAAATTCAAGCGGCTTCAAACGTCGAGATATACGTAGTCAATGACTACGTTTATCTCGATAATTCAAGCGGCTTCAAGTATATTATGGCTTGCAAAATCCTATTGGTTTATCTCAGCGGATTGACAATAGGATTGAGTTATTTTCAATCGTCTTTAAATTCGTATCGACTAAAAAAAGTTAGTTAAATACTTGATTATGCAGACAGACAGACAAGGAGAGGTATATGATCTAATTTCATGCTGGATATATAACCCCAAAATCTAAAAATTGTCATCTTTTTCAAAAACATTAAAAAAATATTTGCTTCTTTATCACTCGAAATATTTCGCTTTTCGACAATTTTATTAAGTTTTATGTCACGACTTTTATAAAATGAGATAAAATACAAATAACCAATGATATGCATTTATTAACATTCCAACATATTGTGGATGTGCGCATGCGAAGTTCCATTATTTGAAGCTTGTTTGTTTATTTCGACAGAAGTCAAGCCGCTTCATAAGTCCAAGTCTGTTATTTTATAGGCTTGATTTGACATTTTCAAGCGCATTGAAATATTAATCTCGATCGTTTATTTCGAAGATTGAAAAGGGTTTTACTAAATTCAAGCGGCTTCAAACGTCGAGATATACCTACGTAGTCAATGAGACTATGATTTTTAATGCATTGAAAGTTTGTACATAAGATTCTACCGTATTTGATGTACATGACGCATATCTTAATTCATTTTATTAAAAAAAGTGACATTCCTTATTTTGCAGTGTGGTCTTCATATCTTAATCACAAATAGTTCTTATTAATGTTACCTTAAATAAACTTTATATTGCATTAGTAAAATTAGTGTATTACTGCCGAGTGAATTCAATTTTGTCATACTTATGTCAGATATAGATTCGCGTCGAAGACTAGCGTATTTATAACGAAAACAATATACAGTTCTCGTATATTTCGTAGAGGAAATGTTATCCATTTTTTGTATGTACTCCTCCTCTCCTCTTCAGCAGATAACATAATCTAGCCTATCGTGAATTGATTCACGATCACATCTCTGGCGATAACAAAGTATTATGTCCTGAGTAGATCCCCCGGGCTGTCGGTCGAGCACGTAGCCGCGCGTACTTTATATTCAATATCGTAAGAGCCGGACTCGTGGACTTTATAGCCAAACAGGCCTATATCTTCCATCCCAGGGTGTTTTATTCCTGCACTCTAGAGAGGAATAACTCCACCATCGAAAAGATGGGTTAATATTATTTAAATCAACCTAGAAGTTGAAGGTTAGAAGTTGGAAGAATATTTCACATTTTAATTTCATAATGTTGTACAAGGGAAAGTTAAAAAGTAAAGGATTATTTTTGTTTTCAGGATTAGATATTTGGTAGTATACAATGCGCCATTATTAATTATAAAGTTAAAGTGTCTTTGTGTGTTTACAATGGCGGTTTATTGTTTAGCTTTATTAAGGCCTGTGTCCACGATGCTAGAAATCGATCCGAGTTCTCGGATATAGGCCGCAATTCGATATCTCGGATCGTGGACACTACCAACTTGGACGCAAAAATCGAATAGAAAACTAGAATGGAAAAATGCGTTCTGTCCCATTTTTTCGTACAAGTTGCTAATTTCATTTAAATGTTACCAATTTCAAATCTTGACGTTTGATGTTTGATAAGCTTGAAAATGATAAGGTTATAAAATATTACCTAATTCTACTCATTTTTGGTATTGTTTATAAATAATTACTTATAAACAAATTAATATGTTCGTTGTAAAAATTTAATTTACTTATTGCCGAGATAATTTCTTGGTTATGTTTTATTAGTTTTTAGTATTGGTAGAAATGGCTGAAACTAACTTCATAAATTCGACCAACCTGACATCTGTAGCCATACAAGTTCAATTTGTATGATCAAAAAATGTGATCGAGAACTCGGAACGATTTCTAGCATCGTGGACACAGGCCTTTATACCGGGTGGTGAATTGATTTATGCAATATAGGATATTCAATGCAATTTTTTTCATATGTCGATATTTCGTTCCCCATTTATTTTAGAGCAAAATGCTTCAAATAAAACTTGTAGATAATTGAATTCTGTATCCAAATCACTCATGACATTTTATTTTACACTTTTTGTGACGTGTAATATTGGGATTAATATTTTTATAAAATGCTTGTTTATAGCAATAGCCATGAAATTTAAACAAAGGCACAAAAATATGACGTTTGAAATGACAGAAAAGTTAGTAAGTAGTATAACACAGACTAATAACATATTAATAATAAAAAAGATCTTTGTGTTTGTTATGAAAGAAATAATTATATTTACAGTCATAGCAAAATACGGGTTTTAGTTATTTCGTGAATATTAAACAAAATCCTATTGTTGAAATAAATTTTAGATAACTAATATAACAAATTATTGATTTATATTATTATCACAATAAATGTTCAAACAAATCACCGTTAACTGTTAAACAGTGACTTAATCTATTATAAAATTCACGTCCTATATTACTTAATTGTCTAAATGTTATTTTATTACATCTCTTCGAATGGCATTTTTTAAAGTCTATATTAAAATGATTTTCTTGATAAATTTTCTCTTTAAGATATGACCATAAGAAAAGTCGTTAGGCGCTAAATCTGGTCACCGTGGCGGTCAATTAATTGTACCGCTACGACCAATCCACGAATCAGGATAACATTGATTCAAATATTCTGTTACGCTTCTTTCAGAGTGTGCCGGGCAACCATCATGCTGATATCAAATAGTTTCAATATTATTGGATTAGTCAATTTCCGGATCAATGTGGTTTTGAAGCAAATTTTTCGCCATTCAGGCATCCATCAATAAAAAAAGGTTCTATGATATTGGTCCCTAAAATACCTGCCCCATTGTGGGTATAGGGTATGTGTTTTTAGCATTTGTCGTGGATTATTCTTAGCCCAATATCTGAAATTTTGAACATTTGGTTCACCATTAGGAGTAAATGTCGACAAAACAAAATTACCATAAATTAATTAATAAACTTATAGTAATTACATGCGCGAACTGTCAAACTACTGGATATTATTTTGCATTTGTTTGTACATTTGTTTAAATTCCATGGCTATCGCTATAAATGAGCAATTTTATAAAAAAAATTAATCCCAATTTTACGCGTTACAAAAAGTGTAAAATAAAATGTGATGTGTGATTTGGATGCAGAATTCAATTATCTACAAGTTATATTTGAACCATTTTGCTCTAAAATAAATAGGGAAAGAACTATCGCCATATGAAAAAATTTGCATTGAATTTCCTATATTGCATAAATCAATTCACCACCCGGTATAGTAATTTAATGGTAATGCGCTGTAGTCAAACTGTATCAGGAAGAAATTAACGTTTTCTTCACTCTGGGGAGTGAAACCATTACGAATATAACCCCAAGACTATGGTTCCCACTTAAAATTTTAGCGCTGGTTATTTCTTCAAAATAGTTTTAGATTCTATCGCGATTTAAGATATACTGGTTGTGTCACTCTCCTTGAAACGAATGTCCAAAGTGATACGCGTTTCCTTGCTTTTTCCGATAGCGCCGCAACGTGCCAGGTGACAACGACCCAACTGTCACTCGCCTTTTTAAAAAGAATATTCATAAAATCTCATCTAAAATGTTTATAATTTGTATTATGGGGTATTTATTTTGATTTTATAATACTTCGGTATTTTAAATCCTGATCAAAACGAATATACATTTTCTAATTTGTAGTTGTCATTTTGACACATGATAAAATATCAAAAAAAATCCCCAGATCTAGGGTCGACTATTAAATCAATCCAAGTTAACAATAGTGCATTAATGCCCAATTGCACAGTTTTTAGTTAAATTTTAGCTGGTGGCTAAGTTGGCAATATCGTATCGCATCGAAACGTCAAATTAGTTATTTAATATTGCTGTAAAAATTTCGAGATGCACTTTTTTTGTTAAACCTGTAGTTAAGACTTTAATTATAGATGGTGCAAATGGCCATAAAACACAAGTATCATAAGGCAATCTGTTATCATACGAGTCCAAGGTTGGAAAACGAGCTACTAGGCGAGTTTTACAAAGGACGAGTGCGTTAACAGGCCTTATGATACTTGTTTTTTATACTATTTTTTCTATTGAGGTAATTTTAAATTAGATTTTTTTAAAAAGGACTTGCCAAAAATATGACTTAGTGTTTTTTTTGTTAGTTATGTTGGTATGTGTTGGTAGCGTTTCTCGCCAACAATTGAAATTTCACATTTTGACAGTTTGTGTATTGTCTGATTCTGACTGATTGTTTACATTAAATCATTGTATTAAGCATTATATAATTATGGAAGAGGAAAACCAATACTTACAATGTACTCCACCGTTTTATTAATGAACCACCTGATTTAACATATCTTGTAATAAAGGTAAATTTATCAAATAACGAATCGGGATCCCTGCTTCGTATAGGTTATTATCATAAATAATGAAATACTTTAATGAACAATTTATTGATCTACTTTTACATTCCACCATTTTGAGCAACACATCCACTGCTCAGTTGTAGACATAACAGCAACAGCTGTTCTTACATTCTTCAATACAAAACATATTTTGTATTTGTATATGGCACTTATGTTTAAATCATATTTAAAAATTTAATATTCGCCTGGATGTGGAACTGGAAATTATGGATCATAAAATTTTCATATGTACTTGCAAGTAGCCATAAATTGAGTTGACAGTGTCAACATTTCAAGTAACTGCACCATACATTTCAAAACCTGCCTGACATAACAATATAATCAGCTGAAAATTGTAATATTACCATAAAATTAAATTGTAATAAATAAAATTTACCGTTTAAATTATTTTTACAAATTAAACCTGAGCGCATTGTTTCTTGTTTCATAATTTTTCAGTTGAAAGATTTTAATTTCACAGCTCTTCTTTCTAGTCCTATCATATGGAGAAAAGATAAAAATCAATAGTAGGAAGTAATATTTCAACATAAACAACTTACCATTTTGAGGTTATATGTAATTCATCTGTCATGACTACCACCTCTAGAATACAAAAGGCGCCAAAAACAGTACGTTTATAGATCTTCTAAACGTCATGTTTTCAGTGATAAACAGTGCTTTTATAGACTCATAAGAACACCGAAATAGAAAAATGAATTAATATCATGAAATGCACAAGTACTTTAATCAGTGATTAGAGTTAACAAGGCAATTAGTAAATCATTGATTTAACGTGCTTTCATGAAACCGGGCAATAGATAACAGACACAAAAGCAGACTATTATTTGTTTTATTTCTTGTTACCTATTTAAAACAATTTTTTTATCTTTGTTGTGTCTGTCCCTACGGTATATCATGTTCCATAATTGCGCTCCATTTCATTTAGCTCGTTGGCAATATGAGCAAGAAGTATAATTGCTATACGCTGGATCTAAACTCACGAACTGTTATTAGAGGACTTGCGTGTGCATGATACAGTCACAGAAAATATCGCATTCTCTTTGATAAGTAAAATAATTTAGCTATTAAGTGCAATTCGAACTGAACTGTTTGTGTTTCTGTATAGAAGAAACTTAGAGGGCAAAAGATAAGAGTGTTGTGTTCACAGAGAATTGAAAATAAGTTAATAAATACTATTATTATGATTTTTTCGCTAACTTCCATGAATTATATATAAATTAGTTACAATTCCACTTTAATTTTATATTATATAATTATGTATAGTACCTATTTCATAAGAAATTACAGCTTGTATAAATTTTGAACCAAATTTGACTGATTCTAATATATTCCTTTTTTTGGAGGTACAGGATGGGACAGAATAAGCTTCCAAGTTTTGAAGGTGAATTAATTAATTATATTCGAGTTAAAAAAATAATTTCATGCGCTGAATTTACAATATGGGAAGTTTTATCTCATGTGGTTTTGAAAATAATGTCGGCCAAGTGGTGTACGTTATTGTCCTAACACTATTGCAAGCAATTTATGAACTTTGTCATTTCCCAAAAATTCTGATGCTTTTGCTCTGTAGAAAAAATCTGATGTGGACACCACACGACTTCTTTGTACGCAAGACCAATATAGAAGTATAGACCCAATTATAATATTGCACGTGTTTGACATAATTTGACATTAACATCTATTTCTTATTTTTTTGTTATTTTTTGTCCTAATCCATAGCAAGCTTCATTACAAAAACCAAAAAGTATATAAGTTTTAAATTTACATATCTCGCTTATACAAAGGGATAATTTAATAATACTTGATGTGCTAGACGCAGAATTTAATTCTCTAAAACTCTTATTTGAAGCATTTATTTCTAAAATCAAAAAGAAACTATTTTATTCAAGAAAAACTGTTAACAACTTCAGGTAATATATCACTTCCGGTTAGCTTGTTTTAACCAAAATCTGCTATGTTATTCCAATTGATATAAAAGTCTTATATACCAAATTTGAAACGTTTTGGATTATATTTTAAAATAGTTTTTCATTAAAATCTATTATAGGCTTCAAAAAACATACCATTTCTGGAAATTATGTAATGACCAAAAAAGGAGGTGCACAACTAGATGCTATAGAAGTCCTAAATACAAAATTTCAACTATCTACGGCTTACCGTTTTTGAGTTATGCGAGATACATACGCACGTACAGACGTCACGACGAAATTAGTCAGAATGGATTCAGGGATGGTCAAAATGGATATTTCCGTTGAAATCTCAAAACCGAAATTTTTCTCGACCTTTACTTCGTATAAGGAAGTAAAAAATCGTAAATACAAAAGTTATAGCAAATTTTATCCTCTACAATATTGATAATAATTAACTAGCGGGTTTTATAATTTTCATTTTCAGGCATCAACACATTGTTGTACATCTTTCTTATAAGTAATTCCAAAAAAGTTTGAATAGGTCCCGCCTGAGTTCATTAGCAGAATTACTTCGCGAGTTACATAAGGTATTTTTTGCCATAAAGCACTGTGTTGTTGTTCGGGCATAGTAATTTCAAGGTCGGTCAGACCAACACTTAATCTCTTCGTTTATACAATATAAAAAATTATTTGTACAAACCTCTAACACGTCCAATAAACTGTCAGGATACATTACACACCATTATTTTATCTGAAAACTTTACCTTCCCTTTGAATTTTATATTGAAACGTTTTTGGAATTACTTACATGTAATATGTACAACAATGTGTAGGAGCCTCAAAATGAAAACAATTAGGTGCAGTATTTTTCAGAAAGTACGCATAATAAATTTTTAAATAAATAAAATAAATATATCATCACGGCATATTACCCATTGCTGGGTTGGCCAATTTTAAAACACATAAACATATATGTTAGGTTGAGGAAAATTAGTCTATCCGTGCGTATTTTTTACCTCTCGCTAAGAGAGGTATTGTATTCATGTTAAAAATCGCATATCCAGATTTTAGTGAATAATCACGTTTTAAGGTCCATAGAATCCGATTATAACATTTTTACGATGATGTCCGTATGTGTATGTATGTATGTATGTATGTGTGTGTGTGTGTGTGTGTGTGTGTGTGTGTGTGTGTGTGTGTGTGTGTGTGTGTGTGTGTGTGTGTGTGTATGTATATGTGTGTATGTGTGTGTATGTGTGTGTGTGTGTGTGTGTGTGTGTGTGTGTGTGCGTGTGTGTGTGTGTGTGTGTGTGGATGTGTGTGTGTGTGTGTGTGTGTGTGTGTGTGTGTGTGTGTGTGGATGTGTGTGTGTGTGTGTGTGTGTGTGTGTGTGTGTGTGGATGTGTGTGTGGATGTTGGATTCACCATAACTCAAATACTATAAGACTTAAGACATTTTTAACTACGGATTCCTCAATCTAACAATAATGGGAAGAGTCGAGTAAGTTTTGGTAATAATTGGACAACCGGAAGTAGTAGTTACAAGAAAAAAATCATCTAAATATTATTTATCGAAAATTTATGTAAATACTTATATTAAAGAACGTTAAATTCTTTATTCGATAAATATAAATTCATTATATCTTCTATAGATTTAGATATAAAGAAATGCGTATAAAATAATTTGATGTAAAAATTCTTAGATCAAACTACTTCAAGGCAAGAAATTCAAATGTTTGTAATTCACACATAAATGTCACTGTCAAAAATATTTGTATGTCACTGTCAAAAATATTTGTACATCATTATGAAGATTATGAAAATAAATAAAAAGTCAACAACACAAAAAATATACCTATAAAAGAATATAAAAGGAATTTTGCAAATGACGAATAAAAGAAAAAGAAAAGGAAAGTAGAAAAAAAATCAGGATATTGAATATAAAGAAAATGTATGTATTGTACATAATTTATATTAAAATAATTATTTTGTAGTGAGACATGAATATATGTATTTGTATTTAAAAATATTTTTCGTTTTATGCGTACAACCAGGTAAAATATCTGGCGAGAGGTTATGTGCTGGCTTCATCAGATTTTTTATTATTACTTATTTAAAATGTAGTAACATATATTACACATTGGTGGTATCCTACACAAGATAATGCGGTATATTGTTTCTCAGAAGTTTGCAAATGTTAAAGTGGCTTTCTGGGTATCTCCCCTATCTTCGTCTTTGTGGAACCTCGGCTCGGCGTTATTTATAAATTGTGACCCAAATCGCAAGTTTGCGCGTTTGTGCGCGGGCTCTTTGCGACATTTTTCTCTAACTTGTGATTTCCGAAGCAGCAAAGCCATTTTCCAGCTGATGTATCACAGCCGCCGCAATATGTCTGCCGATATTACACAAGCCTCGCGACTCCAGACTCGAGCCGGAGTCCCTAACCTGCTCAAAGTTCCTATCCTTTCTTTCAACCGAGAAAAATGCACCACACACACACACCCACTGTGACGGCGTATTATTTTACTTTGTACACATATACACACACCGTACAGAATTTATTTGTAAAGGGATTTTATTTTATTTTAGAAATAGATTTATCTTATTGATTTTGATTTTCCAATTAGGATATGTGGTTGTAGTTGTAACAAAATATTTGAAATCTTGTACACGAAATATTAGTTGGAATTTAGTATTTCACTTAAATTTTAAAGTTATCAACACATATATTTAATAGAATTTGCACAAAATTATAATAGGGGATTACAGCTCAATCGAATTAAGAGAAATCAGTTAAAAATAGTGAAAGTATATGCTTAATAATGAATATTAATAAAGAAATAAAATGATATAACTGAAATACTTCGGAAATAAAGGGGTTTTTGTTTTAGCAGCTCGTCACTCATATGAAATCCATATATATTATTTTTATTAGCGACTCAAAGACCACCTATAAATATATAACGAATATAGAGTTAGGGGCGAAGCCTACTACCAATGGAAGTAGAGAAATTCAAATAGCGGAGGCGTGGCTATCAGTTCAGTAGTACAATTCTGAAACAGTTTTTATTTGAATATAAATATTTTGCATTAAACTTCATAATTTAAATACATTTCCAATTATAAATCATGTCGACTAGTACAGTATAATAATATTCATTTATTTTTTATAAAAATAATTTAGAAATAGCATATGTTTCAAAAACATTTAGGTTCACGAAGAAAATAGTTTGATCTAAAAACATATATACGTGACGTCACATCTATATTTTCAAATTTCGGAGGACTATAACTCGCTTATTAATAGGAATTTTTTCACCGGATTTTCACCGACAGTCTTAGTTTTACTTATATGTTCAGATAAAATTATATTTAAAAAATGGTGGAATCCCCTATTCAACACACCGCTGCATTGTTTTTTCAAATTTTGCTAATCCTCTCCCGACGCTTGGGAATATAAATAACTTGCTGTTATTCGGTCTACCGCGTCTTTATGAAGGCAGGTACATTTGCAAATATCTTGAAACACACTTTATATAATTTGGTCGGGACTGCAGTTGTGTGCGTGTATATGTAATACAAGCGCAAAGCTGTAGACTAAGGGTAAATAAATTTTGGGATCAGACAAAGAATGTCTAAATTAAAGTGGCATCCAATCTGTTAAGCGAACTTGACTATTGCTTGCTTGACAATTAAACAAATATTTAAGTTTTAAATATATCCTACACTAGTTCGAGAATTGGTTTGTAGAAAAACATATTATTTAGGTACCTTGTATAGCAATAAGGTACATTCACAAATGAAAATTAGGTTTAGATTTATGGTTTATATTTTAAATTTAAAGACTTTGGCCGCATATTATGTAATGACTCCATTCACACTTCAGAATTTAGTGTCTCTAAATCCAAATCATATAGCTAAACATTGCAAGATCCAAACTTTAGGTTTATGATTTAGTTTGACGTCACATACTTCACCAATGAGAATGAGTCTGAAACGATATAGATATATCCATCCATCTTTATTTAGTATTCACTTGGTGGATTCGGTTTTATAAACAACTGGGAGAAGAACAAGGAGACTGTCAAAATTTAATTACTGAAATTTAACCAATAATGCCTAGCAAATGACAGTTTCACGGCGCACTGGTATCTGTTAAGTACTGCTCTACCAATATTTTAATCTTGTTTTTAAAGCATTCACATAGATGTCTGTACATATCAAAACAAAATTACAGTTAATTTAAACTTACATTTATAAATGACTTATGTGCATTCACAAATGAAAATTAGGTTTAGATTTATGGTTTATACTTTAGATTTAAAGACTTTGACCGCATATTATGTAATGATTCCATTCACACTTCAGAATTTAGGGTCTCTAAATCCAAATCATAAAGCTAAACATTGCAAGGTCCAAACTTTAGGTTTATGATTTAGTTTGACGTCACAAACTTCACCAATGAGAACAAGTCTAAAACGATATAGATATATACACCACACCCATCTTTATTTAGTATCCACTTGGTGGATTCGGCTTTTTAAACAAATGCAAGAATAACATGGAGAATGTCATAAGTAAGTTAATTGCTGAAATATGACCAATAATGCCAAGCGAATGACAGTTTCACGGCGCACAGGTGTGTTGTTGAGTACTGCTCTACCAATATTTTAATCTTGTTTTTGAACCATTACATAGATGTCTGTACATATCAAAACTAATTTTCAGGTAATTTAAACTTACATTTATGAATGACTTAAACCTAAACAAAAACTATAAACCTAATTTTCATTTGTGAATGCACCTTTACTTAAACCTAAACAAAAATTATAAACCTAATTTGCATTTGTGAATGCACCTATAGTCTTTCAGAATAAAAGTACAACAGAAAATGTGGGATGACATTGATTTTCTGCATAGCTTTGTAGATAATATTCTAAATTACCCTTATAACACCTGTTACATAAATTTTGAGAAAAAAGTTTCAATGTTCTTTGTGACATCAAAGCTAATCATGTAGTTAGCTATGGAGAAAAAAGTTGCTAGTGGTTTTGTCAGTTTGTTAATTATTATACACATTTTTATATCGGACAAATGAAGAATGTAAAGACGGAATACTATGTATTAACCTACCAAAAACAGACCGTCCGCGTAAGTTAACCGAAATATATAGATCAATAGACTAGTCGAACATGCCAAAAGTACCATTGGGGTGTCTACCCGCAAACATTCCCGCCGTTTCCATGTTTCGAATGCTACAATATCTGGATATATCGCGAATAAAGGCCAAAAATACAGAAAATGCAAGAAATGTTCTAAGTTATAGCTGCACAATTGGCCAGAATCTCTAGATATTGTCGCGCTTTGAGGCCTCATCATTTCGCTGACAAGCAGACCATAATAATGGTTGACGAGAAATATTTTACCTCCCCTAAAGGCCCATTCAGAATAAATAAATAAAAAAAAATAACGGTAGTGCTAGAATTAGTGGCATCGGTAGCGTAAGAAATGTATAGTAAAAATTATTTCCGTTCACAATGAAAAATTATTGAAATTATAGTTTCTAGGAATTTTTAATTTTAAATTACTAGAGTGCAAGGTTGACAGTTGTAGCTGTCATTTTATTTGTGCGCAAAAAGCAACTAACATGGATGATGACTTATTAATAACACTTATCCACAAGCACACCGTTGTGTGGGGTAAGAGATTAAGAGAATTTAAAATTAATTCAAAAAAAGAAAATGCGTGGGCACAAATTGCCTCTGAAATGACCGAAAATGATAAGTTATGTTTTCACTTTTAATTATGCAAAGTTTATTGATAGGTCTGTTTGTTTATATAGCGCAACAACCGCTGATGTACAAAATGATCTTTTCTATTGCTCATTTTATCAGATGCAATCAGAATTCAGATGTCAATGAACGTCAAAAAAATTAAGCGGTAGCGGTAGTGGCAGCTAGAAGTTTGGAGTTTACAAACTCCTACCGATGCCGTTGCCACTGCGCTACTACTAATTTTCTTAATTTTTGGACGTGAACGCATACATTTACTATAACGCATTCATTCTTTTGCCCAGGCCACTACCACGGCCACTAATTCTACCGCTACCTTAATTACCTTCCGTCACCTTTAGGTAAGGAAGGTATTGTCTTTGGTCAAAAAATTCGATGATGAGTTTTTAATCAATAAGCACGTTTTACGGTCCCTAGAATACGAATTTACTATTTTTACGATGATGTCTGTATGTGTGTGTGTGTGTGTGTGCGTGTGTGTGGATGTGCGTGTGTGTGGATGTGTGTGTGTGTGGATGTGTGTGTGTGTGTGTAACAAAATTTTCGTCTGCGATAACTTTAATACTACAGTTACAAAAATTATAATTTTTTCGTATACTTCTTCGTTACATCCATATGAAGAGCTGATTAGATTTTGGTTACAACTGGTCAACCGGAAGTACCATCATTTGAAGATTTTAATAGTTTTTCTTGAAAAAACTATGTTAAATATAATTTTTTCACATTTGATGTTATTATAAATATTAAAGAATATTTTATTCTCTATACGATTTGATTGCATTTTATACTTAATATTAAATGGATATAGAGTTAAAAAATTATAAAAAAATTAAATTTCATAAAGTAGCCAGAGCTATGGAAACAGTTACTATATTAAGAAAATTCTGATTGAAAGATGTCAGTGTCAAGTGAAAGTGACATAGTGTCTTATAATTTTACTGGAAATATAGGATCTTTTGCTTTCTGTATGGAATTTGTATAAAATACATACAACTGCTTTAAGGTAATGTACAAGAAATAATAATAATAAATCTTTTATTTCTGCAGACACATTACACTGTATATAGAAAACGTCACAAAATAATGATTTTCTGTATGAAATTTTCATAAAATACATGCAACTGCCGGAAGGTAATGTACAAGAAATAGAATATTTAATTTAGCAAGGAACTTTCCGTATGAAATTTGTACAAAATACATAGAACTGACGGAAGGTAATGTGCTGGCCACATCAGATTTTTTTTTTGTTGTGAATGAAGTCATTCAGGCAAGGCCAATTGAATCTTTTTGGACCTTGTTGGCTGAAAAAGTATATGATAATGACTGAGAAGCCCAGAATTAACAGAAGCGACAAGAAATAATTCGAAAAATTAGGGATGTGAACTTGGAATGCGTCCAAATCTTGATGAGACAAGTAAGACAAAAACTTTGTCTTATTCAAGATAAAGGACTCATGATGATTTTTTCGTCCTCGATAACTTACAACAAACTTCCGAATATTTCTATTTTCCGTATTTAAGCTTTGTAAATTCATATAATGAGTTGATTAGATTTTATGTAAAATTGGACAACCGGAAGTGATACTTTACTTGAAGATCATAACAGTTTTTAATGAAAAATTATATTAAAATATAATCCAAAACTTTTCAATTTTAATATTTAAAACTTCTATATCAAAAGGAATAACATATTAGATTTTGGCTAAAATTAATAAACCGGAAGTAAAAGTTTACTTGAAGCTCTGAACAGATTTTCGTAAAAAATATATTATGATATATTCAAAAACTTTTTAAATTCAGTATTTAAGACTTCTACGTGAAAGGGAACAACATATTAGATTTTGGCTAAAATTGATAAACCGGAAGTGATACTTTACTTGAAGATCTGAACAGATTTTCGAGAAAAATATATTGATATATTCCAAAACTTTTCAAATTTGGTATTTAAGACTTTTAGATTAATGAGAAAGACATATTAGATTTGTTCTAAAATTGATAAACCGGAAGTGATATTTTACTTGAAGCTCTGAATAGATTTTTGTGAAAAGTATTTTATGATATACTCGTAAATCAGAATTTTTCAAATTTGGTATTCAAAACTAAAATTAAAAACATATTAGATTTTTTTCTCAGATTGATAAACCGGAAGTAGTACTTTACAGAAAGCTATAAACAGGTTTCTTCAAAAAATATATTATAACATGATTCAATACTTGTTAAATTTGGTATTTAAAACTCGTGTATAATTTGAAACAACATATTAGATTTTGACTATACTTATATGATAAACCGGAAGTGGTACTTAATTTGGAGCTCTTAACAGATTTTCGAGGAGAAACATAATAAAATATAATCCAAAATTTCGTATTACAGACTTTTCTATTTATTGGAACAACAAATTTGATTTTATTTACAAACGATCAATCGGAAGTGATACTTTACTTAAAGGTCATTGCTATTTTAAACATGGAATTGACGGGAGGTTATGTGCTGGCCACATCAGATTTTTTATATTGTTTTCTAATGGAAACTATAGGAAAAGATGTGTCCTCTTGTACGTTGTGTATTGATTCGGAGGTCGTGTTGGTGTGTAGATTTTTCCTTATGCGGTATTGTCGCCCGTAGCTAGTTAATTAGTGTGCGGTCCGTACCGAACACATCGCGGTCTGTTAATATTCACCATCGGCGAGGCTTTTACATGCACATGTCACTCTCTAACAGACGTCATGCTGTTTTCACATATGTATATATCGTACTGCTCCTATCCAAACTAACCTATTCAATTACCAACTATCGCATTTACATCAGAAATAATCTGCCAGTTTGCACACACGTATTAGATGCATTCAATATAACTATCATTAACAGAAAACGTATAAATTCTGCAACAGAACGGGAATTCGCATCATTTACGAGTATAATTTGAATAGATGTTTCTGAAACATATGCATGATTATGCTTACGCTCTCTACTCCTTCTTTAGTACACTGAAAATTGTTAAAGTATTTTAATTCAAGGGGATTTAAGTGCCAAAAAATATTATACGACACAGTACCTCAATGCCTAGTGAATGCTTATAAAAATACAAGATATTTCAAATAGCTTTTACACATTAATTGTCTTTTATTAATTTTTTCCTCAAATGGGTGCCGGTACTCATTTTTCTATTTATTTATTTTTTCTGAGATTTAATATAAAAAAATCTGGTGTGGCCAACACAATACCTCCCGCTATTTAGAGCCCGAGTCACAAAAAAGATTAAGTTAATCCTTATTTTTGGGTAAAGAATTTTTCTCTAATTTTGACAGTTTATTTCCTTAAATATAGTCTAATCTAATCCAAGTAACTACCTTTTATTTAAACTCCTCAACAGGATTAAATCACAATTACAGAGTGGGTTTACATTGCAACACATCCATGCTTTAGTGGGATTCGAACCCAGAGCCCCGAGGGCACTCATGACATGAGGCGTTGCTCTAACCATTGAGCCACCGGAGCTAAAATAAAATGAAGATTAAATTTTAAATACTGGGATAGAATAGAATTCCCCCGTGGATCTCTCTAATCCAAAAATGAGGATTAGCTTAAACATTTTTGAGAATTTTTATTAATCTAAATACATTCCTACAAATTTACTTATGCTGGAAATTGTATTGAATTTCCTTTTCTATTGTTCTATTTACTTTTTTCTTTTTCAAACGTTACTAATATTATTTTGAAATGATTAGTTCTTTGATAGTGACATTTATCTGTCAGTTACATACATTTGAATAACTGCGCTTTGTTTGTTTAAAGCGTAGGCTCTGGGATTTAAATTATAGATAATTTTATAAATTTCTCCATAAAATATATAGAAAAAGTATTAATGCAAATCTATAGAAAATTTAAAGGTATTTTTCGAAGAAAACTATTTTGAGCTTCTAGTAAAGTGCCATTTCCGGTTCTCCGATATTCACCAAAATCTAATGGGCTCTTTCTATTACACAAAAAGTTCGAAATACAAGGTTTCAAAATTTTCTGAATGATAGTATTTGAGATAGAGTAGAGGATCCACACACACACATACACACAGACATCATCGTGAAAATGTTTAAATTGGATTCTAGAAACCTTAAAACGTGGTCAATTACCAAAATCTCGATATGTGCTTTTTAGCACGATCCCTATACCTCCCATACCAAGGGTAGCGGGAGGTAAAAATCGGCTTGGTTGCTGAGTGGGTTAGCGCACATTTCGTAACTCGCAGTGACATCACCCGAACCATGGTACGTGCGTTTGATTCCCGTCGACCGACAATGTGTGATTTGTCGTAAAAAATAAATACAGCTTCTTGTATTTATCACACTCGGATGCTATAAGCTGACCACTTAAATAAATGCAGCAATGGCTGAAATCCAACCGGCAGTACGGCAGTGGTAAAACACTACGGCTCGGTGAGCCCGGTTGGAAGGGTAAACGGCGACAGCTGTATTAAAGCCCTTAATAGATAGAAGATTTATAAAAATGATGAATTTTACAGTTTGTTATACTTTCCAAATATGTATAGTTTTTGACATATAATTTTTTAAAGTGTTATTAATCTTGTGTGACGTCATATCTGCAATTTTACTTCGCCTACTGACTAATTCATGTCAAAGAGGGTTAACTAGTGACAGCTGTCACTTTCAGAAAACTATAGTTGTACCTTGTCAAAGGAAAAATCTGTTGTTATAAAGATTTTACATAAATATGTTTTATTTTAATATATATCATGTAACATAGGACTACGTATAAATATACGGATTATATTTTCACAAGTTATGAAGAGTATAAAAGTCTTTTCGCTTGGTACGCTGGTACAAAAATACAGTTGTGACGTCATATCGTTATGGTGCTATTCGTTTTTATTAAAATTAGAATGAAAAGAGGATTTGAGGCGCTCATCTGACATTTCGCACCACCATAGAAACACCTTAGAGCCGGCCCTGTTTACGGGAAATATAGAAAATTTCTTTATGGAATTTATACAAAATACATAGAACTAACTTAGGGTAATATACTGGAAATATGGAATCTTTTGCAAGAAACTTTCTGTGTGGAATTTGTACAAAATGCATAGAACTGACGGAAGGAAATGTGCTGGACACATCAGATTGTTTATTTAGAAATGAAAACAATATTAACAATTTTAAAGTGTCGTACTTCTTTTTAGCCAGATTTTGAAATACCTATTCCTATGTTTCACATTACTTATTGAGTGTTTGATAAATTCTTCTTTCTTTCCAAAAAATTTCCTTCTCTGATTTTTATATATTAGTGTGTAAAAATAGTTGGTATATACTTCCCTTGCTGAGAAAAATCCTTCTATCTATTAGCAATATATCTTTAGTAGTCGTAGTCGTACAGAGAGCAATATATAAACCTTGCTGGCTTATTCAAAGCTACTAGTGCAGTGCAGTAAGTTTTAAAATATTCCAATAGTGGTTGTTTTCTACAAGAACTCCAAGGCAAAGCTTTCTAGATCAACTAAGCGACAGTGAGTGATATATTCGTTCACCTGTTACCGAATCTTTAAATAAATCAGGGAATTTTAAATTCCAGTGCGAGGTCCGGAAAGTCCGGAGGCTCCGGATCATTTAAATGATAATTTATACGCTAGCAAACACGAATTTGAATAAGATTAAACATGCTAAAATGTTTTTAATATTCACTTGTATGGCTTATCCCGGAAACTTTACCTATTATTTTACTTTTTAATATCGCCAGCCAACAGAAAACATATTCGCATATTTATATTTTAAATAGAATATGTAATAGGCTACAGAAAATATATTATGAGCGCTTCCTCATTGAATTTTGAATTCCGTTGATTTATTTATTTATTTATTAACATACACTGTTCAACAGGCTGACGCCCAATGGGCCCGTCCAAGTCTTCAACTTTTTAGAAATTACATGTCGCATATGAATTTTGAATATAAATAAATGAAAACGAAATAAAAATTGCTATATATTTTGTATTTTTATACGTATAATAATGTAATTATAGTTTTTAGCGTAAGACGATCGCCATGTTGTGACGTCAGCGTCATTACAGTCGTCCAGTTACCTTGTGAAAATGTCACTGTACAGTGGACCATGCATATTTTGCTCAAAAATTCGCGATTGGCTTTACACATACTTTAACACGCACATATTTAATATATCCGAGTAATTTTTTATTAAGATCAAAAGAAAATTTGCTTATTAAATAAATAAAATTATAATTCATGTTTTAATTATTGTAATCTCAATACTTGTCATTGTTGTAATCATTTAGTAAATAGAAATGTAAATGTTGTTATTACTTTTTTTATGAACTATGCTTTGATTATTGTAATCAATACTGTCATTGTTGTATTTAATTATAAATAGAAAATAATTTACATACTATTTTAATTATAATAATGACACTTGGTGAGTATAATAACCTTCAATATTATAGGTATTAAAGAAAGTCTTAAAGACACATTAATTGATGAATAATCAGATTATGAAAACGAGTAAAAATTATTAATTTTACTTACCTATATTATCATTATTAATGGTAACGTATGTCGGTTCTTTCTACTTATGACGGAGTGACACTAACGTCACAACTTTCGCGCCAAAACTTCAATAATTATTTTAGGCGTTATTAAGCAAAATTTCAAGAAAACAATAAATACGGAATTTCTATTTTTAAATTCTTCATAACATATAAAAAATTCAAAAAAACTTGGAAGGGCCATTATAGAATAGGGAAATACAAAAATAGAACAATATAAAAAAAATGTAATAACATAATCATGTAGGTAGGTGTAAATACAAATATGAAAGTGCGAGCAAGTAAATCATATGCTAGGTCGATTCCGATGCAACTAATTTAAGTTCATATACAAATTTATTATGAAAAATGTCTACTGAGGGATGGAGATTGTTATACAAAGAATACATAATATAAATAGGAGATTTGTAAAATATATTAGTATGTGGAGCAGGAAGATAAAAAGGAGTAAGGTTTCTGGTTTTAGAAGATGGTACCTAGAAATACAATTGAGAAAGTGATTGACAGTCGTCAATTAGCCCATTCATTAACTTGTACAAATGAATTAAAACTATTTTATGTCTACGAACTTGCAATGTATCAAAATTAAATATTTTCAGTAATATGTTATATCGAAAACCACGATATGGGTAATAATTTATTATTTTGTAATATAAATACTTCAAAAATCTTTTCTGAATACTTTCAATACAAATGATTTGATTTTCATAAAAAGGATACCAAATTAAGGCACCATAATCCAATTTAGAGCGGACAAAAGAAAATATAATGTCAAAATAGGTTGCAAGTTTGTGAAATCTCGCGTATTTCTCACAATGAATCCTAAAGAACGTAAACATGCAGAGCGAAGTTCTGAAACGTGAAAATTAAATTTGGGATCAAATCTAATACCCAAATCAGTAGTTTCATTGACATGTTGTAAATTTGTATTATTAATGATGAATGTAATGTAATGGATTTCTCGGTGGTTGTAGGGCGGAGGTTTTATACAAAAGACAAAACTCTCATTGATGTTAATTTTATTTTAATTCCAATATTTCGTGGTTATTTTACCACTTCATCAGGGAAACTACAACGTACAAAATTTGTTATTCTACAGAATAG
>OY720455.1:50068764-50081264 GCA_963082715.1 Harpalus rubripes
GGTATTCTTGAATACCAAACGAAACTCGGCAGAAGCCTACGCATACGATTCTCGAAAGCAAGCGAACGTAGTTTGTAGCAGCCAATCTAAACGGAACATTTGTACCACGTGAATGCTTCATCATATATAGATTGTGTCAAGTCAAGATAAATACACATTGACTTCGACTTCTTTAGCTCGGTTAACCCATCAGTCCAGGGTATTTTCTTACTTGTGCTGCCATGGACGGATTACCAAATTTACAGTACAAACCGGGAAATATACGTTAAAATCTTTTAATGTATTTTGACTATATAAATTTCGCTAAACGTTGTATCACATTATTCTTGTTTCATTTGTAAACAACTGAAGTAAAATGTGGCACGCATGGAGTGATTTTCCGGACGAAGAAAATAATCTAATATTGAAGGAGAACATATTTTTAAGATGTGTATAATGTAAAAAAATATATAAATAAATTATTGAATATTAACTGTAGTAATTTTATTATTAATTTTAATATCTGATTTGTGGTTACCGTTTTAAATTTGGTAATTTGGAAAAATTGTGGATACCTCTCTGTGTGCATTTTTCTTGACACAAACAATAATTGTTTTTAACTGTCACTGTCAACCAAAGTTGTCAGCCGTAGCTGTCAACGACGCTGTCATATGTTATAAGTATTGTAATTTTAATATTCCAAATGTATTATGTATACATAATATATTTGATATAGTAGGTATTATTTTTCTTAGTTTACAGTATGTACGTACATAATATGGCAATATTAATATGCAAGATTTGGAATGCAAAGCTCGTTAAGAGGCACCTAAAATTCCTTTCTAACAATCCATTGCATCGTTCTATGAATGCACACATTTTTGTAGAATATTATAACCATACTTAAGTGTATGGAGATTCTAGGTTTATAGTTGGCGTCATTATAAGATCATAAAACGTACCCGGAATTATATAAAAACATAATTTGATTTATATCATCTAAATACTGATACACCGAACACAAGTAACAGTGACAGACAGTTTCGTGTGCGAATGATACTTTCAAGTTATTCATACCCATGCGATGTAATTGCGCACGGAATATTCGCCTACGACCACACGATTTCGTTTCAAGAATACCAATACGTAGTTCGCACGCGCATCTCTCCCACTTACGTATGAGAAAAAATTTCAAGAATCGGGCCCCAGGTCACATAATTTGATGATTTGCACTGCTATTGCATTTTACTATAAAATTGTAACATGTAACACCAAAAAAAGTAGCGACCATCTTATTGTTACAACTTTTTCCACGACCAACTACTATTTTTGGAATAAATTCATTTTACCCCAATATTGTAGAAAAAATTGGTTTATGGGCCCTTTATAAATTCACTGCTTTCAGTAGGGTAATTATTATAACTTGTGTAAATATTTTGTAGTCAAAAACGAAACGCAACAACTCGGCAACAAGCAGCAAGTAAGCGAGAGAAATTTAATCATTTTGGATGCATTTTTTGCAACAGAACAGTTAATAGTAAAGCTTCGATTTTCCTAAGCATACCTTCGCATAACCTAATCTAACACACATTTTGTAATTCTTTTATGACCATGATGACCGCGTGTATGTAGGAGGTACAGCGAAACTCGTTGAAAATCCAATTTCAGTCTGCATATTATTTAATAGATGTTACATTTTAGGGAGCATTTCTCTTGAAAATCGTCACACCCATGAGTAAAAACAACAGTATAAAATAATCACCCTACCTATGTAGATGTACCCACCGTCACAATGATACAACCTTTCTCTACAGCTTCTATTGTCTCGCTAACCGCATTTAATTAAAATATTTAGCAACTCACGGCTCGTATTAGTTCTCTTTGTGTGTTGTGTGTTTTTGTGCGTAATATTTTTACCGTGTCGGACAGCAACAGACAATAGGTAGCCGGTTATAACGATGACACATCACATATATGAGTTGCTGGTTATTATACGCTATAACATTGACAGGACAGGAATATTGATTGCGGAAAAATTACCGAATTAAATACATTTATGCCCATATTCATAAACACTCGTTAAATTTTGAACGGTTCGTTATAATTTTTATCCAGTAAAAACTGTCGACACTGACAGAAAAACCGAAATGTAACTTGTCAGGTTTGATTCTATTTGTCAAAAAATTTAACGAGCTGTTTTGAAATATAACGAGTGTTTATGAATATGGACATTAGATAAATAGAAAATTATATATGTATTTTAGTTAAACACTACATTTTTGTTCATACAGATCTAAGTGCCATTTTATATTATTGGATAATTTCATAAAAAGTATTATTTATATACTTTTCTTTCATCAATTTCATACTTCATACTGTTCCGACTTTTGATGAATTTTATGACGCTACAAAAAATTTGATGAATGCTCAATATTTCCATACTGTGACTTGGGACCAGCAGAATCCGTTGGCGAAGTTGGAAGCGCACTTATTATGGCGCCTAATATCACGTCAGATTTATTTACATTTTGATTGAGTATTAAATAGGTACATATGTAACGATGAGGTTCTTCGTTACTTTTATATGAATGTATAAATAAATAAATATATGAATTTGTATAAGACGTAAAATAATAAATGGAGAGTAGAGATGACATCTATATTTGTAAAATATATGTATAAACAACTGAACTAAAATATATAAATCATCTTGGTTGGGGTGGTAACGAGGCGGGCTACTCGATCCGCCACACATACTCGTACTTTTAGAATTAAATTTTTAAAATAAATAAATAAATATATCATCACGGCACATTACCCATTGCTGGGTGTGCCAATCTGCTGTGTACGCAAATATCAGTAATGATGATGACATATTTGTACCGTTCGGTCGTTTACCAGGCGTCACCTCACGGGCACTCATTGCTGGTGTGGAGAGTGCACCACGCGGGTCAATTTTGTGCCATTTAAAAAATGTTAATAATTTAATCTAATATAAAGTGACCATCCGTCCAGCATTAGGCTGGATTGTCCAGCATTCGCATGGCTTGTCCAGCATTAATACTCGTAAGTGTTCGCCATTTTGTCCAGCATTGATATGTGCCCGTTATTTTGCCCACCATTAACTTTTTTTTCGTTTTTTAAAGGAACGAAATAATGTTTTAGGAAATTAGTTGGCATATCTGCCTATTTTTTGGTTTTGCTCAGTTTGAAGGTTCTTGATTGCTAATTTCCTAATTTAGTTCTCAAAATTGTATAAACTTTTTGTGTATTTTAAGTAATTGTCATATTTTTGTATGGGCATCATAAAACGAAATTTGAAACATATTTCAAAAGTATTAAAGACAATAAAGAAAATATACTTAAAAATAATCAAATTATTTTCTTTAATTGTATTTTTGTTGTTTCATTAACCATTATTTGAATCTACAAATTTAATAATTGTTTTTGAAACAAGAAAACATAGATGAGTGACATATCGTTGAAAAGCTAAAAAAATATCTTTTCAATGGAAGAAAATAAAAAAATGTACTAATGTAAATCAAAGTGCAGTATTATTTCACATTTGGATGTAATTCGGAAAATTAGAAAACTATAAAATTTACATTTTCGTCTATATCTACATATCTAGTGACCTATACATTTTTCTCAAATAACGATACACCAATAAAATGGTCTTTTCAATGGGGCAATTTAATCGACTTATTATTAGTGTTAAGGCCGTTTATACAAATGTAAAAAATATGGTACATGGTACTTTTTTTTCGTCTAATTTCCAGTGTCGAGCATTGACTTCGATGAGATCTGCTCACTTTAATCTAATAGTATTGTTGAGTGTTTTCGACGGAATTCTTCATCAAGGTACATAGTTGAAGAGAACTTTTTTTGTTAATCGAAACGATGGTTTAAGATCTTTACATAGACATGTCTTACTAGCCGCCATTAATTCAATTCTCTAAAAATGACCCATGTGGTACTCTCTCCACGACAGCTTTTAGGCTCCCTCAACGGTAGAAATATATATATATATATATATATATATATATATATATATATATATATATATATATATAAATAAATAAATAAATAAATATATCATCACGGCATATTACCTATTGCTGGGTGTGCCAATCTGCTTTGTACATATGCAGATATCGGTAATTATGATGACATATTTGTACCGTGCGGGCGTTTACCAGGCGTCACCTCACGGGCACTCATTGCTGGCGTGGAGAGTGCACCACAGGGGTCAATTTTGTGCCATTTAAAATTGGAAATATTTGGCGTCGGTCGGGATCGAACCCGGTTCCCCAGATTCGCGACCAAACACTCAGGCACGCGGCCACGAGACCCCACATATATATATATATATATATATATATATATATATATATATATATATATATATATATATATATATATATATATATGTACTGTCATTGCCGAAATCTGGGAATTGAAGAAAATTAGTACGCTCAGAAATATGTGGAAAGCCGTGATGATATTATATTTATTTATTGATATTATGTAGGTATGTCCATATTAGAAAAAAAACTTTCATAATCAATTGAGACGTGACATGTTTTCTGCCAATCAACATTCAGAATCTCCTTAGTTACATGTCTATCACAGTGATGATAAAAAACAAAGAAATTATCACCTTATTTAAATTCGTTACAAAGGGATTTGTTTTCTTCATTTACAACATTGACAGTTAATTTTAAGTATAAAATGTGTGATAATCGTTGGATTGATATGAAAAACGATGAAACTAATAAGGCAATTGTAAAATTATCCATTTGTAATAATATATATGAAAAGTCAGGTTAGCAGCACACACAATGTGTCACAAAAATTCATTATATTCTTTCATAAAATATAAGCTAGTAATATGATTAATAATGGAAGATATTGCTCGCGAAACCGAAACAGCTTGTTATATTACGTAGGATAATATTTTTTTAAGTGAATGGTCATTTTAATTCTTGTAATTAATTCCCTATAAAAATGAAGATTCTTTATTGAAAATAAACCGAGCTCTAAATGGAAGGTATAACAAAGGCAGGGAAAGAAAACTATGATCATTAGCACCATTACCATATTATTACATTCGCAAAATCTATAATGAATTGAGGAAATATGTCAAATACAAAAGATTGTATTTACATATTTACAACACTTTTCGAAATCAATATGCGAAACACGTATTTATGCAATTCATTTTAAATTTCAGTCATATATTTTTTAATGCGAAAATAAAATAAAAATATACTTAAAAGAATTTTTCGTGTTAAAAGAAAATATTTGTTGAAATTTTTATTTAACTATCTATACCCCATCGCTAAGTTTAGTACTTTAGTCGGTATTTTTGTAAGAATTATTACATCCCTAAATGCACCACATAATATTGTAACGTTTTCATTTATGTGGGTAAAGTGTAAATATTAGACAATTATTATTAATTAAAATTAAGTGTTTATTAAACTATAATGAAAGTTACTATTACTAACATCAAACAATTATTAAAAACTAATTAAGACTAAAACTATAATTAACTAGATAACACTAACACTATTTATTTAACCAATTAACACTACTATTTATTTCCACGATATAACAAATTATTTATTTCACTACGCGTTCCAATCTTAGATTGCCGGTTTGTTGCAGACCTTGTAGACTGTTTACGCGATATATATATATATATATATATATATATATATATATATATATATATATATATATATATATATATATATATATATATCCCTATATTTATATCACTATATTTATATCACTATATACTTATATCTCGTTCAACTGTCCGCCTACCGACCTCCACAGCGTCTATATACTCAACTGGCTCAACAGCGTCTGTATATTCAACTGCTCGGACAGAAGTCACCTTTTTCACAACACTATTTGTCTATTTATGTAACTCTCTGTCTAACTTCCATAGCCTCAGTATCACCGACTCTCCGTATGCTACAATTCTTCACTTCCACTTGCCGTTATTGTCCCCGTATACCTAGCTTCCCAATACTCTTCAACACTACCGAGTATTCTTTTTAACAGCTATTCCGGTATACCAGTAACTTCCCGACTCGCCGTTACTGTCCTTGCACACTATAGCTTCCCAATACTCATCAACACTACCGAGTATTCGCATCCACAGCTAGCACAATATACCAGTAACTTCCCGAGTACCTGCTCGACACCAACTGCATACGCTCACTACGATACTGCTGTGCTTTTCACTAACACTTTACTCTCTAACAGTCCATGTGTCTCTATGACGCTGTATGTCACTAACTCCCGAGCATATCTAGGTCCCTTTTATACAGTTGCCATTATCTTCTAGAAAAGCCCTAGAATGTTCGACCGCATAATAACAATGAACATAAAAGGTTCAGGCGACCGGAAGTAATTAAACACGTCGCGACCTGTTCGCTTACGTCGCCCGGCTACTAGCGCGATTACGTCACCGCTATAAATAGACACTCACTTACAGAGGCGGCGACGGCGGGCGTTCCACGTTACAATATATGCCGTTCTATCATTCATATTAATTGCAAGTATATTCTTGTTACATTCCTACTTTTATTTCGTCCGCTATGTCAGCGCTGACTACTTCATGTACACATCGCTTAGTAACTTGTAATGGTAGCTCTATAGTGTTCTGTGATAGACTACATTGTGGTGGCACTGCATGGAAGGTTAACAAAAATCATAGCTTGCTAATCGCCGACACCAATATGTCCAAATATTATGAACTTGTCACACCTATATTATGTATATAATGTGGCACTGCCGCAAGCATTTTCTCTTCTCCACGTTAGAGTCTTATGGGGTAACTTATATTTGAAATACTGACAATTTGCTGTTACAGTTGAACCGCAAGCTATCGTAATATTTAATTTAACCATCTTCGTATCTTTTCCACCCCAAAAATTCCCTGATGAAAACCCTTCGTATAATAGTGTGGTGATTGGTGCGGGATTACGGGGATGAAAGTGGATTATCTCGTGACGTCACTCACTGTTTTAACTCTTTCACCCTGCCGGGGAGTCTTTCATCCCTTGCGCAAGGTATTTATTCACGCCGATACGGATTTGTTACGTGATAATACCTTGAGCCCCTGTTAATTACAATCGGACGTAAGTGGACAGGGTAAATATCATACTAAGCCACCAAACACGAATTGTTAATTAAAAATTTACACGACATGATTATCTTTTTTTAAGGTGGATGCTGTTTGGATTGTTGATGCTTATAATGGATTGTTGATACATTAATTATCTTTTAAATGAACAATTCGTCAAAAAAGAATGATATGATATATTTCGCAAATGAAGTTTTGAAGACTAATCTATTTGAAAATATAGATTTACTTATTTATTTTATTAATATAAAGATGGTTCAAAATAAATCGTGTCAAATCAAATCACAAGATTTTGCTGGCCAATTTATATCAGCATGAAGATGATAGGGCTTGAAAATATATAATAAATTAATTGTTTCTCGCATTGAATAATATATTCTGTTCAAACCAAGTGTTACTTGGATTCATTGGTCCATACCAACCAGTTGATACCAGAAGAACCCCGTAATTATGTTGCCGTAGCGAACATAATTTTATTTATTTTTATTTTTTATTTATTTATTTTATTTTAGAAATTCGGCCACTCAACAGGAAGATTTCCTAATGATAGAGTGGCACTATGAATACAATTAACAATATAGAAAAATATTAATAGTAGCAACTAAATATATAATAGAGGAAAAAGATATGAGTCTGTTATTTTATCATAATTATTCACAATAATTTTGTGATATAGTTTTTAAACGAATTTAAAGGGGTACAAAATAAATCAGGGGCATTAGAGTTAGCATGTACAATATTGTTATATAAACTTGAAATTCTGTTTATAGGGGAATTAGAAGCAGAATTAGTACCTTGAAATGGCACATATAACATGTGCACAGATCTTGCATCATGCCTTGAGACGCGCAGGAAAAATAATGACGTTATGTGAATGGAATTAATTATATTGTTAAAAATTTTATATAAAAATATTTAAATCATTTAAAATTCTCCTTTTCATAAGTTGTACTAGGCATAAAGAATAATTTGGAAACCTGTAAGAGAAATACTTAATGAATTTGATTTGAATAGATTCAATTCTGTTTATGTAAATGGGATATAATGGTGTCCAGCACACTGAGGCAAATTCTAATTGACTACGCACCAAGGAGAAATATAGCATTAAAACAGTTTTTGGATTAGTAAATTGTTTGGTACTGCGTAAAATAAATCCAAGCATTCTATACGGTTTTTTAGTAATATTATTTATATGAATATCCATTAGGAGCTTTCTATCAACAGTGATTCCTAGATCTTTGACATGTATACATTTTTCTAAAACAACATTACTAATTTTATAATCGAAATTCAAAACATTTCTATATCTAGTGAAGGTGATGGTTGTACATTTTGATATATGTATCAATAATGAGTTGTCTTTTGCATATTGCGTAAAATTATTCAAGTCTTGTTGTATTTTTAAGCAATCAGATATAGATTTGACGGCAAGGAATAACTTCATATCGTCCGCGTACATAATGTATTTAGCCGGATTGAAACAGTTACTTATGTCATTGATAAATATGTTAAATAACAACGGTCCAAGATGACTTCCCTGCGGTACTCCGGAAGTTACATTAATTGCTCTAGATTTAAAGCCCTGAATAACTACGGTCTGTGTTCTTTGTATTAAATATGAATGAAGCCAATTAAGAAGATTTACCATTTGAGCGATTCGTGTTTCTATATCAAATAATAAAATTCTGATGTGGCCAGCACATAACCTCTCGCCACATATTTTACCTGGTTGTATGCATAAAACAAAAAATATATTTCACAGTGACATTTATGTGGCAATTACAAACATTTTGATTTCTTGCCTTGAAGTAGTTTGATCTGAGATTTATTACATCAAATTATTTTATATGCATATCTCTAAATCTATAGAAGATATAATAATGAATTTATATTAATCGAATAAAGAATTTAACGTTCTTTAATATAAGTATTTACATACATTTTTGATAAATAATATTTAGATGGTATTTTTCTTGTAACTACTACTTCCGGTTGTCCAATTGTTACCAAAACTTAATCAACTCTTCTCATTATTGTTAGTTTGAGGAATCCGTAGTTAAAAATGTCTTAAGTTTTATAGTATTTGCGAAATCGTAGATTCAACACACACACACACACACACACACACACACACACACACACACACACACACACATACACACACACACACACACACACACAGGCGCGCGCGCGGGCATCTTTGTGAAATTGTTATAGTCGGATTCTAGGGACCTTACAGCGTGCTTATTCACTAAAATCTGGGTATGCGATTTTTAGCATGAATACAATACCTCTCTGAGCGAGAGGTAAAAATGAGTTTTGACAATTATGAGGCTTTGTTCTTTTGCAAAGTGTTCTATTTTATTAATCGAAGCAATGGCAGATTAGAAATGTTATTGTTTCATGTTTGAAAACGATTTTAGTTTCTAGTCAAAAATGCGTGAAACTCTTTACATGCAAATTTCAAAACAAGTCTACAAATTGATTTGGAAACTTTGCCGGCGCATTCGCAAATTGGCTAATGTAAGTGACAGATCCTCTTTACTTCTTACCACTACGCACTAAAACTGCACAACTGTCAGTTTATTTGTAGGTTAATAACACAAACCTGCAGAAACGTTGTGTTGTGTACGCATGCGTAATATCGAAATTGAATTTTTTGTGTTTACATGAATAATTTTTAAAATAGTTTTCTAGTCAAACCCACTAATTTTAGTTTTGGTTTGAGATAATTCAATAACGTTTTGACTATATATATATATATATATATATATATATATATATATATATATATATATATATATATATATATATATATATATATATATATATTTCAAACCTAAAAATGTTTTGAAAAGGTTTTTAAAAACTGTATGTAAACTCAGTAATTATGACGGCGCTTTTAGTTGTTTGTATTGTAGAGGAGCAGTGTACGATCATCAAATTTTTATGGTTAGAGAGTGAAAATTTTCAAATTCATCTAAGACAACAACATGGATTTGCCTGTATTGATCAGACGTTAAAATAGCACATCAATAATTCATATATCAAAATTTTTATTGCCATACCCAACACTGGGCAAAATAATTAATGATACATTTATAAATGACCATTTTCCACCTTCAACCCTTTAATAAAACTATCTCATCCAACCCTTCTCCCTTACTTTTGCATTTGCACCCCTATGTAGCAATGTAAGTAGTCTTCCATGTCAGAGTCGGTGAATGAGAAAAACTCATTGCTGTTCGGGTAAGCAGAACGTTTTTACATGTCTCTCTGCCTACATGGGCGTACGTCGGCAGGGCACCCGTCCGTGAAATGCCGGATTTACACCCCTAAAACGAGGCTCGGGTGCAGAGCGAAAATAGCTATAAAAAGGGGGAGTTTTTTTAGAATGAAAAGAAAATTTTTGGGGTGGTAGAGATTTAGAAAATTAATCAAGAGATAATAATGTGGTATACCCATACGTATTTAGATTTACCTAACTCAGGATATGTACAATGTCGCCTTTTGAAATTTACGAGTAGTATTAAATATTTAGGTCTACTTCACATAAATAGAACTCGGAATAGCGTAGTAATGACATATGTTGATTTGCATGGAATGGGAACACTTTAGAACAAAGAAACGAATGTGTATTACAAATTGATTCAATTTAATGTTAAAGATTAAATGTTAATATTACTATATTTTATAAAATAGACGACAATAAAGTTTCTTCTACAATAAATTTGATATTCAACATTCAACACAAATTAGCGCATCAACTTCAAGGTGTAAGGTGTCCTTACAAAACCTTAAAATTGGTAATTATACTAAATCAAAAGGTCACAGGGGCACACCGTACCATTGTGTCGCACGTGTGCCAATGCTCATCTTGACCCCCCCCCCCCAATTCAACAGTTATAAAAAAAATAAGCATCGCCATTCGAAAATAAAATAAAAAGTGGCCTAAAAAGGTGCAAACTAAAATCTAGTACTATTTCATATTTTGAAAGTATGTATTCACAAATTTTTTTTCTCAATTAACACCACTAAAATGCTCTTCTAATGGGGCAACAATTATGTGAACACGTTAGCTTAAACAGCCTATGTACTTTTTCATAGTTACCATATGTTTTAAATAAACCACGATAATTGTTTTTACCCTGTAAAATTAATCATTCTTGCATTTTCTGCTTGAACATAGATACATCGATGGAAAGCTAAAATAAACTCCCTTTCAATGGTATTTTTTGCGACTATGGAAATTATAAATTGGACCCCATTACTTAAAATCTAATAGTGATAAAAAGTTTGAGCATCGTCGTTTGAAGGAAAATAAAAAAAGGGTCCTAAAGACGTGCAAACCAAAATTCCATATAATTTCATATTTGGAAGGTATTTGTGAATATAAAAGAAAGTGGCCAGAGTACCGAACGCGGAACCGTGTTCAAAAAATTAAGATCTCAAATTGACATGGTTTTCGCAATTTCTCGAAATATACCCTAACATTACCCAACCTAACGCCCAAACTCAGGCTTGGAAAACGCAGGCCAAGTATTATGCCTTAGGTGAGGTTATTGTTTTTCTATTTAGAGTAATATAAAAGCAACCTTAGTAAGCCACTCAACAACGGTCCCGCGTTCGAGCCCGGATTTGAATTTTTAACAACGGTCCCGAATGTTAAGACACGTCTCTTCGACGTTTCTAGTACTAAACGAGATACTAAATCACACCATTTGGAGTTTTATACAATTACCATTTGTATATGCCTTTTTCGGGAAAAACAAAAACATCTTTAAAATAGTCTACTAATGGGGCAACTTTGCCATAATTTAATCGACTTCGTATCTCTTATAGTTTACGAGATCCCAATGTGAGCCTCGAAAAACGGGCATATTAAATTAAAAAACTTAAGTCTTATTACAATTTTGCGCGCCGTGTCGCCCCTGACCAAGTGCATGTCGCCCGTGTGCGACGCACACATCGCACCCTGTGACGGCGCGCCCCTGAAAGGTCATTTAGTGCATATAAATATTAAGATCTAAATTTTGTTAAATTTTTCTGGTTTATATTAGGTACCTACTGATAAATATTCTAAATCTGAGTAATACAGCATTATTCGGGTAAACTCGACTTTACGACCAAATCCCGCAAAATGTAAATTAGATTCAGTGTAGTACCTACCAACTTTAAAGTAGGTTACGTTACATTAAAGTATTTTTTTTTTGAAAATTGATAGCGTAATAGTCTCAATTTTCACAAATACAGCCTAAAACTATTAATCATTTTGACCCAAAATGCCTATAAAATTAATATAACCACCCAAGTTTCATCAAATTGAGTTTTTGTAAAGTCGAGTTTTACCTTTATTTTT
>OY720455.1:50083764-50091264 GCA_963082715.1 Harpalus rubripes
CCCCTCACTTCTGTGACGTCATAGCACTTACATTGTGTCATTCACAGCCAATAGGAAAACAGTTTGTCCATCACCTACATTTTTAAATAAATAAAAGTTGACATCACATTTTGTTTCAGATCAGGTAACTTTTTCAAAATATTATATAAATTTCAAAAATTAATTGTGAAATATCTAATTAATATTTCGTGATATTTTCAAATTTGAGGCTATTTAAAGAATGATATCTTTTTTAAATTTAATAATTAGAAGGCATATAAAAATTCTTGCAACAGCCCTATTAGATTCCGTGTTTATATGTACAGGGTGTAAATCGAAAAGTGAAACATAGGAGTTTAACATGGGAAATCAGTTTTTCTTTGCGCAAACGTTACCTAATTATTTTATGAAAACATACTTCAAATAAAAGTTATAGAGATTTAAATGCAGCATCTAATTCATGTGAAACGATTATTTTATTTCTTCATATAAACGTAAAAATTAATTACAAAGTTACAGTTTTTATGAGTTTTTTTGTCTAAGCAGCCATGGATTTATGACAAAAAACAACGTATTCGTTTTTTTTGTCATATATCCATGGCTGCTTAGACAAAATGTTCATAAAAACTGTAACTTGGTAATTGATTTTTACGTTTATATAAAGAGATAAAATAATCGTTTCACATGATTTAGATGCTGCATTTAAATCTCTATAACTTTTATTTGAAGTATTTTTGGATAAAATAATTAGGTAACGTTTGCGCAAACAAAAATTTATTTTCCATGTTAAACTCCTATGTTTCACTTTTCGATTTACACCCTGTACATAGGATACAGGCTGTAACAGAAATAAGTACATTAATTTAACCAGTAACAGAACTCGTCGAAAGCAACAATATTTCTTAGTATTTTTTTTTTCGATGTCTCAATGTATTTTTAGAGACATATACAGGATGCAACAAAAATAAGTACGTTACATGGGAGAACTCGTCAAAAGCAACATTATTTCTTAGTAACTTTTTAAGCAGGTAATAAAATTGTGAAGAAATTTTTAACACAATATCGGGTTTACAAAAAAAAAGTTATCAAGAAATATTGTTGCTCGCGATGAGTTGTGTCACTGTTTAAATTTAATGTACTTATGTCTGTTACATCCTTTATTATTAAAGCTTTCTTGATAAAAATTAATTATTTAATTATTAAATGTAAGTAGTGCAATATTCAAAATCACAAAGAATAAAAATAAAACAATGGCACCAGGAAAAGAAAACCCTCACCATAATTATGTAAAAATGAATATTTTGTGATAAGAAGGCAATAGCTTGAGACATAGCTAGATAGGTTGGCGTTGGAATAATAATTATCAGATGTACATATATTTTTGGACAGTCAGGTGTACAGATTTAGAACTTACCCCATTTTCTAAAAAAAAAACAGGTTATAATATAATAATTTAATTATGTTACGATTCTCATTTTGCTGAGTTACTATTTACCATCTATTTAAACGATTTTGTGGTATATGCGGAAAAGTATAAATAATCCATCTGATAAGAGTGTCTACTGGAGTGAAAAAAGAAGGAATGCGGAGTAAAACTTTCGTTGGTTATGCAAATATGTGAAATGGGCGAATGTCATGTGAAGTTTAATGATTAACGTCCATTGATGCTTATCAGATATTTTTATGTTGGAACCGTAGAGTCTGAAGTACACTTCCATGTTCACAAATAAACTACATCTCCACTGAATCAAATATTTCACCACACGTGTAAGATGTTATCTCAGATGAGTATGGCCAGCTTTTACCAACAACAAAACTACAATATTTTTTATTTGATATTGAAGATGTTTTTATAGATTATATTAAAAATAATAATTAATCGCATGTTGATTGTTTAAAAACAGGTTTATAAAAGTTCTTTTATTACATAAATTTGTAAATATCCTATTATCCTCAGGAAATGAATGAGGGTGAAAACCCGCGTTTGTTTAGACTTTCCGATTATCCGAACCGTCTATTTATTTTTTTTATAATTTTTATCTCACGCTACTATTGATAAGGGAGGTATAGGGATCATGCTACAAATCGCATATCGAGATTTTGATAAATGAACACGTTTTAAGGTGCCTAGAATCCAATTTTAACATTTTCACGATTATGTCAGTGTGTATGTGTGTATGTAAGTGTGGATCCTTCTCTCTAACTTAAATACTATCGAATAATTAATTATATTAAAAGCTATCATTCTGAAAATTTTGAAACCTTATATTTCTACCTTATTCTAATATGGAAAGAAACCATTAGATTTTGGTGTAAATCTAATTCTACAGGTAGGAATTAATACATTTTCTATATATTTTATGGATAAATTTATAAAATTATCCATAATTTATATCCCGGAGCTTACGCTTTGAACAAATGCAACACACACACACACACACATATATATATATATATATATATATATATATATATATATATATATATACACATACACACATACACATACACACGCAAACGCACACGCACACGCACACGCACGCGCACGCATACACACACAGACACACACACACGTACGCGCACGCATACACACACACATACACACACACACACACACACACACACACACACACACACACACACACATTTACAGACATCATCGTAAAAATAGTAAAATCGTATTCTAGGGACCCTCAAACGTGCTTATTGATTAAAAACTCATCATAGAATTTTTTGACCAGACAATAGGTACCTTCCTTACTTAAAGGTGACAGAAGGTAAAAGTGTTCACTTCAAATAAACAGCACTAGTATTTGCGAATTTGAATTTTTTAAAATAAAACCAGTAATTATACTCGTTTTATCCGTTAACGTTTGATGCATAAGTTGTAAAACACCCTATATATTAGAAGAAGATATATATTTTATTCCTAAAGATATACCAGGCGATATTTACATATGAAAATAAGATCTAAAATTTTGTGATAATAAAATTCCTGCCCTTTGCTCTTAAACGTTGTAAGATCCAGTATCCATTATTCATTATAATCATCTTAGTTTACATTATAATAAAAAATTTGATGAGTATATCTCTTGATAAAAGATTGCCAGTCATCAAACAAGACTTTTTCTCTAAAATCAACAGGATTAACAATTCTTGGCTTATTGCTCTCATTTTACTAGGTGAATAATTCTTTGTCTTCATTTGAAAATTGTGTTCCCCGATTAAAATTTAATTCTTGCCCTTGGGAAGCGATAAAGAAACAGAAATATTGCGTCTCATTTTTACCAGATGGTTCATTCTTCATCTTGGCACTGCATTTTTAATCTAAACGCAAACAACTTTCCCCCGTTGTTATAACATCAATTTGTTAAAAAAAAAATCGGAACTCAGAAATAAATTAATTCAAGTAATCTGATTTACCTTTTCTTTGATAAGTTAATACTTCTGTCATTTATAACTTTATTTAAGTGAGAAATGAGGCAAATTATGATTGAGTGTAACAGTTTCACGAGGACGGAAGATCCATTCAGAGCAAGTAACTTAATGGCTATACTTTTTCCACGACTATGAATTACACAATTTTTGGTAGAAATGCATTATATGGTACGTGCTCATTTTGAGTGTCAAAAATTAGTTTAACATTTTCAAACTAGAAGATAATAATGAATGCTCGCCGAAATATTGTAAACTAGTTTGGCGTCACCGTAAAAACCGTCCACAAGATATGTCTGGCTATTTTCCTACTTATTCTGTTGTCGAATATTTATCACAAATTAGTACGAGTTGTCGCTATTTGTGCTCATTATAACACTAGAATGGGAATATTTCCGTATGTTGGAATCGAACCATTAATTGTATTAAAATAACGAAATGGAGTAGAGAAACCAGGATATTCTAGTTCTGACAAATATCCTAATGCTCTTATAAGCTAGAATTGTTCCAAATATCTTACACTAAACGCGGATTTAATGGGTACGTTCAATGAGCCCAGCAAAATTTACCAAAATAAAACCAGCAGAACAGGGGGTCTATTCAAATTCATAGCCACATGTGCTATCCGCTATCCGCTATATAAGTTCCACTACTAGTCAACAGATGGATTCAAGTCGGATAGCCACATGTGCTATCCGCTATATAAGTTCCACTACTAGCCAATAGATGGATTCAAGTCGGATAGCCACATGTGCTATCCGCTATAATGACAGATGTCAAACGTGCTGATAACTTTCACTCTAGTTTGACTGTGAATGATCGTGGCTTTGTTCTTATAGTACCTATTTGTGTCTAATTTGTGTTTGTTCTTGGTGTGGCAATTTATTTAGGTTTGTTGTAGGATTAATTTAGTAGTTTCGTTATAGTTCTTAATTTTTTATTAGTAATAGTGTGTTACATTACTTAGTTTAGTTAGTAGTTTTATTTATATATTACATTTTTAAATTTTCGCTGGTTTAGATCCTACTATAGCAATTTTAGTTAGTTTAATTTAAAATAAATTCCCTTTCAATGAAACTGAATGGATCTTGCGCATCCCTAATCGTTCGTCTATTCAATCGAATATCTTCCAGTCTTTCCTATTCTTCAAGCACATCTACAGCTAATAAATATAATCCATAATCTAAAATTATTTTTAAACAAAGGTTGTTAGAATTATAAATAATTATTATAATTTAAATATATACTTACAATATATAGATATAAATCAAATATTATTATGATATAACACACGTATTTTAACACAAAATTGAAAAGCCGAAATGCTTGTCAACTTGTCATTCAGAGTTATCAGTCACTGTCAAAACAAACATTCAAATTATAACGTGACACTTTGCTCGTAGCGGTACCACTGGAGCTCTCGCTACGGATAGCCACATGTGGCTAAATTAATAAAAATTCCACTACTGGCCAACAGATGGAGTCGGAGTCGGATAGCGGGATTGGGCTAAGTTAGCCTCACGCTACATGAATTAGAATAGATCCCCTGGTCTTTCTTAAATAACACATTTCATGTTATGGTAGGAAACTATAAATATAACCTAAATTTTTTATGATATTTTCTTGTTTACGTGATTATCGTACTTTTATACCTATCTCCACAGTATTCTTGAACATTTTAAAGGAAATTTAAAAGATGTCTAAGAATAAATTGGAACCACAATTTAGAAAAATTTGTTACCTGCATCTTCTTCATTATTTTTAATTAAATTCGTTATTAGCAGCAAATATACAGGGTGGTGACTTGAACGACGCAGGAGTCTCAATGGTAAAATCTTAATGTGCAGTTATTTGCTCCCCTAATTATTTTACAGCAAAATTGTATTTAGATTTTTGCTACAGGAAAAAATATTGCAGCTGAATATACTAATGTTTATAATTTCTCAATTTCCGGAACCGTAAAAATAGTCGAAAACTCTAACATTTTTGCAAAAATCATTGATGTCAGGAACAAAAGCGCAAACATCTGTCACTACTTAAAGAAATCTTCAATTTCGTTCTCATCAAATTACATTGTTGTAATCAACTATTACATTGTTGTCATCAACACTACAATAAAGGTGTTTTTTTTCCTTGTTTTGAAAATAATTTTAAACGTCAAGATTTTTGACAGATGTTTGCACTTTTGTTTAAAACGAGGAAATGAAAACATCTTTCTTGTAGTTGATGACAACGATGTAATAATTGTTGATTACAACAATAATTGTTGATTACAACAATGTATTTTTCCGAGAATCAAATTTAAGGTTTCTTTAAGTAGCGATAGATGTTTGCGCTTTTATTTAAATTTTTGTTCCGTGGCATCAATGATTATTGTAAAAATGTTATTATTGTTTTTGACTATTTTTAAGGTTCTGGAAATTGAAAAATTATAAAAAATAGCATATTCGGATGCAGTATGTTTTTCTGTAACAAAAACTTAAATACAATTTTGCTCTAAAATAATTAGGGGAGCAAATAACTGCACATTAAGATTTTACCATTGAAACCCCTATGCTGCGTCGTGCAAGTCACCATCCTGTATAAGAATTATTTAATTCGTTTATATATTCCAACGTGTAGTATACATGGTTATCAAAAATTATAAAAATAGTACTTTATTTTTATCTATATTTTATTGAATTATACCGCCATTTTCACGACAACATCAAAAGCAGCGAAATTTTTCTTGCTGGCTTTGCTGCTCAGCAAATTAAGCAAAGCAAAACTAGCAAAACGTTCAACATAACCTGTTTTCGGTTTGCTGGCCTCATTGAACGTACCCAATGATTATAGTAGAACTGACTTATTTTTCAGAGAGATGTATTATTATTTTTATTATTATAATGTCCAAAACTTTTCTTATCCACATTTTATTGTTTAAAGGGTATGTACTCTTTTTTTGATGCTATTTGCCCACGAAAATTATTTTGTCGTTAGTAAAGAAGAAAAATTGGAAACAAATTAATAAGGCTAATTAAAAACAAATTTGTGACGAGGTCACCCGAGTTACAAGACCAAAAATTAATTCAGCTTATCTCGATTTATGAATATTCATGCACAGAAATTCGGGAAGTATCGAACGAAATTGATGAATTAATGATTGGTTTCTGAATTTTAGATAAGTAAGGTTGGAAGTTCAATTCTTACAAAAATTATAAACCTTTTCAATTAAAAGAGATTGACAATTAACCCAAATAGCTGCGATGGGTATCATGGCTAAGTTTTTGTCATAATGGAATCCAGGATGTTTTTTTTATTTTAAAAATTTTAATCTTACAATTTCCAAGTATACCATATCTTTTCTTTCAAAATCTTTTTATTTTCAAAGTTTTTTTGTTTGTTTTTTGAATGTGGCAATTAAAACTTCTACTTACAAAGTTCTAGATGATAACTCAAGCACAAAATTGAAAAATTTAAGAGTTTTAGCGTTTTATCCTTGGACTCTTTATGTAAATTAGTCAAATTAACTGTAATACTAACATAATAAACGCTGGTATTATATAACATTCTATCATTAAAATTTAGTTTTTAACCATAGACAGGAAATTAAATTTAGTTTCAACTAAATTTTAATCGTAGATTAAATAGTTTAATACCAGGCCTTGCATTATTATATACACTACTGTTATAATTAATTACTGGAGGAGACTGCAGAGATATGTAGAGACAGATTGTAATTTTTACTTCCCGCTACCCTTGATAAGGGAGGTACCTATAGGTACCGTGCTAAAAATCGCATATAGAGATTTTGGTACATGACCACGTTTTAAGGTCCCTAGAATCCAATTTTAACATTTTCACGATGATGTGTGTGTGTGTATGTTTGTGTGTGTGTGTGTGTGTGTGTGTGTGTGTGTGTGTGTGTGTGTGTGTGTGTGTGTGTGTGTGTGTGTGTGTGTGTGTGTGTGTGTGTGTGTGTGTGTGTGTGTGTGTGTGTGTGTGTGTGTGTGTGTGTGTGTGTGTGTGTGTGTGTGTGTGTGTGTGTGTGTGTGTGTGTGTGTGTGTGTGTGTGTGTGTGTGTGTGTGTGTGTGTGTGTGTGTGTG